>PVJC01037630.1:0-17115 GCA_004026665.1 Murina feae
CTGCTCCCTGTCACATGCGCCCCAGACCAGCCAGTCCTGAGCCCTCCCCGTGGCTTCCGGGGGATCTGGAAGCACCAGGGACGCCTGCTGTCGGGGCTCCTGCGGGGTCTCTGGGGGCTCAGCTTCCTCTTCCCTTGAACGGGACACACCAGCGTGCGTGCCTCGGCTGTGCAGGGGTGCGGGCAGCGGGGGCAGTGAGCAGACAGAGTCCCTGTCAGTGTCCCTCCCAGGAACCCTCAGGGCACTCGCCTTCACAGGCAGTGAGCAAAGGCGTGGGGCTCCCTCAACCTGCCTTCCACATGGGGGCGCGGAGGCAGGGTCAGCTCCACACATGCCATGCTCCCTTCCAACACCTCTGGGCACTGCTGCTCCTCACTGCCCCACGGGGCACACTCAGGTGTGGGCCCAGCGGCAGGACATGAGGCAAACGCATACGCCTGCCCCTTGGACGGTGCAGAGCTGTGGCCCTATCTGCCTAGTCAGCGCTTTACACTGGGAAGTGTTCCCCGTCTCATGCACAGAAACTTAAAGAAAGCCAGTGAGCCCCTCCCCTGGGAAGTGGAGAAGGCCTGGCCTTGGGGGGGACCCCTTCAAGGAGGAGAGGTGGGGCCACGTCAGGGCAGACTGGACACCCTCACACCACCTGCTGGCGGGCGGCAAGGCCAAGGTCGGAGAAGGACCAGGAGTGCAGCAGGCAAGGCCACGAGCGTCATTAGGAAACACACAAAAGGGCGAAAGGCAAACATAAAAAAAGATCCTTCTCCTCGAGGAAAGCAGATCCTCTTGGTCTCAAACACAAAGCCCAGTGGCGCTCTGGCCACGCCTGCCCCGCGAGTGGGCAGCAGGGAGAAGGCGTGTCCTGAAAAGCCAGGCCCAGAGACTTCCAAACGCCACGCATGCAGGCGCCTGCGTCCGGGTGAGAAGTGGGCGAACGGGGCAGAGCACCGAGCGCCCATCCAGCCCCACGGCTGACACCCGACGGGGCCCACACACAGGAGAGCAGAGCGCGGGCGCAGGGGACATGGTGGTGGGGCGGCCGCGGCTGTTTCCAGGCCCATGTGACCCAGCGGCGGGCGAGGGGATGACACCTCAGAGGGACGGGGGCCTGGCATCAGATGCATGTTGACTGGAGAGGGACTGTGTACTGTGCACATCAGAACCCGTATCACTCCTCCTCACACGGGCTGAGCAGACAGATCTGCTGTGCCCCTTACAGATAAGGAAGGTGGGGAGGGGACCCAGAGCCACCGCCTCCGGGAGCCTCGGGCAGCCAACGGGCCCCTGATTTATGCAGGACCAGACGTGAGGGCTGCACGGGGCCTTCCTCAGGGAACAAAGAGATCCCCGCACCCTAGGAAGCCATCTGCAGAGACACCAGCACCTCCCATTCCGCCAGCCCATCGCGGGCTTCCTGGTGTCCTGGGGCGGGGCGTCTGCCAAATAGTTTTCGGCTTTAAACTCCTCTCTTGGGTGTAAGAGCAGCACAGCCTTTCGCTGGCAAGTCGTGGTGTTAAAGCCACACGTCCTCTGGGCAGTGCCGTGAGGGCGACCCCAGGACCCCACCAGGTCGGCTTGGCCCCGGGAGCCCACGTGTGCCTGGCGTGGCCGCAGCCGGAGACCCCGAGCGCCGCGGACGCTGGTGAAGCACCAGAGGCTGCGAGGAAACGGTTAAGTCGGAAGAGGGGAGGGAGAGAAGAAAAGAAAATCTGCGGAGATTTAAATTGTTCCAACAACTAACCGCACGGATCCTGCTGCTCCTCCAGGACCACCCGGCCGGGCCCCCCAGGACGGCGGGCCCGCGACAGGCTGCGCTCCCAGCTCCGCAGACACCTGGGCAGCCCTCGGCCGTGGCCCTGGGAACAGGGGTCTCGCAGCTCGTAGGTTTCAGCCTCCCTAACGCTCTGATGTGCTATAAGGGGGGATTCTTTCTGTCTTCGTGTGTGTGTGCGCGCAAATCTTGCGTACATGTATGCACACATGTGTAGACCCATGAACACAGGCAGTGCACATTGATGGGTGCAGGAAAGGCTGAGTGTGTGAAGCCTCTGAGCCTCTGGAACAGCCTCTCATCGACAACTCACTGGAGACACAAGGCAGGGAGCAGGGCGGCTCCAGAAGAATCTTAGGTATGAACCGCGAGCACTGCCGCCTTCCCCGCCGCCCCGGGAAAGGCCCGCAGGGGCGCCTCGCATTTGCTGGAAAGCAGAAGGGACCGCAGCCTCTATTTCTGACACAGCAAACGCCGGAGGGCACGTCCCGCACTCACACCCTCTCCGCCAGAGGTGCGCTCCCCGCCTGCCTGTTTTCTCAAGCACTTGTTCAGAAACACATGGAAGCGGTGTGTTTTCCTTGCTGCAGATTGCATCAATTATGGGCTCGCAGACCCGGCCAGCCGCGAGGTCTGCGGAGCTGGGGGCTGCAGGCTCAGCAGGGCCAGCGGCCGTGGCTTGGCGCGGCCCCTGGACATAGCTCCGCGCTTGGCACCGCGCGGGCCGACCAGGGCCATGGCCTAGAAGTTGCAGCTAAGAAAGAAAAACACACTGTGGTCAACCGCAGTGACCCGAGGGCTGGGGGCGCGCCCGAGGCTCACACAGCCCAGCCCTGGGGGAGGACCACGGGGAGAAGCAGCCCCAGGGGCACAGGCGCCTCCTCCCTCCCCTTCTGTCCTTTCACCAACGACTAATGATCCTATTTGTCATGGCATCTGCTCTTCCTAACTCCACACGGGTCTCCAGGAAGCCCCCCAACCTTGGGGGCCACAAGGAGGGCCCAAGGCTCACAGCCCCTCCAACCAGCTCGGCGCCCAGCTCAGAGCCCGTGGGCAGGCGCGCTCCAGGGGCCAGTGGCACCCCATCCCTGGTGGGTCCTCGGGGCGGCACCAGCCATCCCAGACTTTGTGTTGGACGCACGGGACCCTGCACACCCCCAAGTGGGCGAGCGCACTCCAACCCCCACCCTGCAGAGCTAGCACCCTCCTCCCCCCCACCCCCTCACCCACCCACCCCGCGCCCTGGGCAGCTGGCGGCAGTCCAGCCCCAGAGCACACATCGCGCACCCACCAGCCTGAGTCCCACCTGCCCCTCCAGGGTCACCTGCTCTGCCCCGCGGGGACCAGGACTCACCGTGAGCGCGGAGAACTTTTGCGCGGGCACCAGCGGCAGCAGCCCCGCAAGCAGCAGCGGCAGCCAGAGCCGGGGCAGCAGCATGGTGCGCGGGCAGCCGAGCGGAGCGGCGACACGCGGTGGGGCCAGAGCCTGGGCTGGGCTGCGGGCGGTCCTCCCCTCCGCTCCCGCTCCCCGCGGCCAGGGCTCCACCAGCTGCGCTCCCAGCACAGAGAGTCCTGCGTCCTTCCCGGCTCCTGTCAAATAACTGCAGAGCCTCCCGCCCTCTCCCTCCCCTTTCTCCCTCCCTCCCCTCCAGCCAGAGCCCCACCTCCTGCTCCCGCAGCTCACTGCTCAGCTCAGATGCTGCTGGGGCGAAGGGGCCACCCCCGGGTGTTGTGCGCTCGCCTCCTTCCCGGTGCGGTGCACACTCACACGCATGGACACACACATGTGTGTGCAGACACATTACACACACATGCACACACCACGTGTGCACGTCTGGGAGAGCTCCCTGGCCCAACCACAAGGTGCCCTGCGCCCTCCTCCTGTCCCAGAACCTGGTCCCTGCAGGCCCACCCCTGCAGGCCTGGGTCTCCCACCTGCATTAACCAGAAGCCTAGGTCAGCCCAGCGGCCCGCCCTCCCCTCCCCCACCACCCCCCTCCCCCCACTCCCGCCTCCTTCAACCTCTGGACTCTACCTGCACCTGGTGCAGCCCAGGTCCCACTCATACTCGCTGGCTCTCAGGCAGGGGCCGCTAGCACCACCACAGCCTCGGGAAATGGTGCAGGGGCGGGCGCTGCGCCTTCGGGCCTTCGAGCAGGTCCATCCCTGCGGGCACAGGCAGCGGTGGGTGACCCTTGAGTGGAGCAGCCCTGCCACTCGGTGGGTGTCTCAGGGGCCACGGGGCTGCTCCGGCTGCAGGCTCGGCATGAAGACGGTGGAATCTGGGAGGGCTGTGCACACGCAGACGCTGGACGGGATCCATTGCAGACAGCATTGCTGGAATAGTTTAGCCCTGGCTAAGACTATGCAGGAAGAAGCCCAGTTCTGGCTCCCACCAAAAGCCAAGAGCGAGGATTTGCAAGAACAATGCACCGATTGACAGGGGGTGGGGTGGGGGGGTACGTCAAAACCTAGAACATTCCAATCTGGTCTTTAATCGGATGTTTAATCCGAAGCTGTGGCCGCGGGTGGGGGAGGGGCTGTGCTGGCAAAGCCTGGGCCCACCCTGAGACAAAGGCTGAGTGTCCCGGCGGGGGGCCCCCCTGCGATGGGGAAGTCTCCCCGCTTCCATCAGCAAGTTAATGGACACGGACACGGGCACAAGGGATGGAGAAGAAGTGCCGTCCTGGGAGGGAGCTGCTCGAATTCCTGGGCCCAGAGAACCTTTAAAGTTTAAACACATTCATTCCTCCTGGCTGGAGGGCGCGGGAGGAAACGATAATAAAACTCCCAGGAGGGCGCGAGGGTCGGAGAAGCAGGTGAGTGGAGCAGCTGCGAGTGATTAAGTGACTAAGCAGTGCCCTTAGGAAGCTCCGTAAAAATTAAGGTAGAAACGAAGCAGTAAATACCGCAAACTCTCAGATCCTCCAACGCAGAACAGGAACCTCCAGAGCCAGCACAGCTCCTGAGCCCTGGGCTTCTGCTCCCCTCGGCCGAGGCTCGGAGCCTGCACTCAGCTCTGCGCTTGGCTCTGGAGCTCACACAATTGAAAACAGCCTCCTCCGTTCGCCCTCATCAGCTTCACATGAGAGGACCGACGAGGAGTCGAGTTAATTCTCCCCACTTCACAGGTGAAGCCTCATGGCACCAGAGGCAGGTGTGTAGCCGGATCCCACAAGCAAGCGGTCCCGATGCCCAGCCCTGCAGCACGGCCACGGGGGGCCAGGAGGCGGACTGCTAGGCCCTCAGGCCTTTTACTCAGAATCTCAGACAATGTTCACACACCAGCTGCATGCTGGGATCTCAGCTTCCTTCCTGGCCCCCGGGGGGAAGGAGGGAGGGGGGTTCTGGTTGCTAGAAGCAGAGTGTGGGGACATCACCAAGTCCAGTTTTCATGGGGAATAGCGATACATTTACTAAAAACCACTATGTCTGTCCAACATTCTTTTCTTTTTTTTTAAATGTTTTTACTATTTTCAGAGAAAGGAAGGGAGAGAAAGAGAGAAGCATCAATGATGAGAGAGAATCATGGACTGGCTGCCTCCTGCACGCCCCACACTGGGGATGGAGCCTGCAACCCAGCTCTGTCCTGACCGGGAATCAAACCCTGACCTCCTGGTTCATAGGTCAATGCTCGACCCCTGCGCCATGCCAGCCGGGCTGTGTGACAGGACAGTTAACCCTGGTGCAGAGGCCAGGTAAGAAGATGCAAGTACTTTTACTTGATTCAAAGTCAAGGCAGGAAAATACTGGTTCCTATTTTCCAACCAGTTCCTCTAGGGCAGACCTCTGGAAACAGCGTTCTTTTAATTAACGTGATAAGTAAGGGCCCATCCTAAATCCTGGCTGTGGGTCTGGGATGTCAGTTGTGTCGCCAATGAAAGTTGCCACAAGGAAGAGCAGGAGAAAGTGTCCCCCGGGACTTGAGCCATCCTTGCCTTCCTCAGAGGCCTCCTGGTACTTGAGCCGTCCTTGCCTTCCTCAGAGGCCTCTCTCCTTGGCAGGCCTGACTTCATCCTTTAGGTTAGAAGGCTGACACTGCAAAAGGAGGTTTCCCTGGTGTGGACAGGATCTTAATTCTTATTTCTGGGTAACTTGTGATTAGCCAGAAAGCTCTGTGTCGGCTCACTCCCCACTCCCCGCCCCCCATTATGCAAAGTCGGAGACCTTCAGCACCTGTCCTTGCTGCCTCGGTGGTCAGTGTGTAGCCCAGTCACCATCCTGAGGGTCACCCGAGTGACCTGCAGCAACACTGGCCGTTGCGCCTGTCCCAAGCCACGTCCCCATTTCTCTTGCCTCCTGGCTGCTGCTGACCCCTGGCAGGAGGAACCTCCCATGTCCTGCGGGTCAGTTCGGGGTAATTGTCCTGTCGTCTGGCGGTCACGCTTGTCTCCACTCATGGAATCACTCTGGGCTTTCCCTCTGAACCAGAGGACTGCCTATTCCTGGTTCCTGGAGCCTCCAGCCCCTTCTCCTCAAGACGCCTAAACACGTGTCATGACAACTCCCTTCTGGCTCCTTCTGGACCTTTTTAGTCAAGTGGGCCATGCTGGGTGTTTTATCTAATTAACCTTGCGGAGAGCTTGCCTCACAGATGACCATGGTGCGGCCCAGGCGTTGGCGTACCTGCCAGGCCACCCAGCGGGTGTGCAGTGGGGTCCTGGTGTGGACTCACCCCAAGGCAGCTCCCTCCTCTCACCGGCCGGCAGCTGGCTCCGTTTCGCATCTTGTTTGAGATCCATTGACAAACAAGTAAAAAACAGCACTTGTTTTTGACTCATGGGTCAGGCTCCATTCCCACTGTGCTCTCCAAGTTCAGGTTTAATGTTTCCAAAGAGAGTTCTGTTCGCAAAGCCCAGTGCAGAATTGCTGCTTTCACAGCGAGAACATTGCGCCTGGAGGAGACGCCGAGCCATTCCCAGGGTGCGTCCTGGGCCAGCGCCACGCTCTGACCCGCCTGCCGCCTCCTCGGCACAGGAGCACTGAGAGCCTCCGTCTGACAACATCCTGCAGCCCGCCCGCCTTCCCACCGATGAAACCACCTCACAGGGCGTGTGACAGTCACAGAGCGAAACGCGTTACTGCAAGTCCCTCGCACCCACCGCCCTAGCAGCTGGTGAGGGCGCGGAGAGGCCTGGGCCCAGGTGTGCCTGTGAGGGGCCCGGAGCCCACAGTGTAGGCAGCAGTCGAGTTCTTCCGACCTCAGATGACCTTGATGCCATGGTCTAGAAGGCCCTTCTCGCCTTTAGGGCGGGAAAAGGTTAAAATGGCAACAGAAATATGGCGCTACAGGAACCCTCGGTGGCCCGGGGCCCACACATTCATGTTACGCTGACCAAAAGCAGTGTGAGAAGGCACCCCAATAAAGAAACCTTTCTCTACCCTCAATACCCGTGCCCTATGCCCACACACCTGCCAGGATGGCACCCAGTGACCCACTCCCAGCCCCTCCTTGTCCTGAGCTGCAGGCTGCACGGACATCACCCCTGTTCCTGTCTCCAGTCCCTCAAACCCGCAGCCCAGCAGGCCCCGCGGTCATTGACGCAGTGACATAAACACCATTGGCCTGGACCTGGCCCCGCCGACCGGCTTTCCCGTCTGTGGGGGCCGCCTTGTGGTGGCTGGATTTTGGCTACATCACCCACCAGCCTTGCTCAGGCTCCTTCCTGACACTGCGATCCAGCCGGTTCTGGGAACCGCACGGTCACGTGTGGTCATCGGTCCCATGTCCACATGGCTTGCTGCTTGAGAAGCCTCTGGCAGGAAGTCCACCCCTCTTCCCAGAGCATCCATCCCTTCTGCAGCCGCTGGGCTGCTCATCACATCCTCCAAGGACAGGCCTTTTGTCACACTCAGTGCCTGAGGGCCGGCTCTCGAGGGCCAGGAGAGAAAATGGGCATAGTCTGCGCCCCACGAAGTCCAGGTGTGGCACAACCTCCCTGTGTCCGGAGGCCTGGCTGGCAGGGCACTCGGGTCTGGGTGTCCAGGTGCCACACCCGCCCACTCGCTGGCTCTGGCCCAGGCGCTGGAGGCACCACTTGGTCAGGGAAAGCAGCTGCGGGCACAGTGATTTACAGCCGAGATAGATCACAAACCACGTCTCGCTGGCGGGTGGTGCTCCCGTGGAATTTAAATTTCCCTCCGGGGCCTGGGTGTCTGGCCCTCGATGTTCTGTCTGCACCCAAGTCCAAGGCCATCTCTCCTGTGGGTCCACCTGCATCCCCTGCTGACCCGGGCTGTCCTCGGGCATCCGGTCGGGGAGAAGGGCCCGTCTCACCAGGTGGGGGACCACGCTGTTTGTTTGCGGTTGTCTAGGCACTCGTCAACCTTGGGACCTGGCCGGCTGCCCCCGAATCTGGCTCTGGGGATCTCTGACTAACACGTCTGCTATTCCGGTTCCTGAGCCGGACAGAGCGGGCTTCTCACGCGTGGACCGAGCTCCCGCCCTCAGAGCACCGCCCTCCCTCCTGCTCCCTGCTGCTCTGCGCGCTGTGTGAGTCCTGAGCCCACCTCACAGCTTCCTCCGGCACCAAGAGACCCCATGGCCGCGTCTCACGGTCCTGGCCCTGCCACGAGCCCGGTCACCATGCGGTTCCTCTGGGGGTGGTCACAGGTTGCCAGCAGGGGGCAGGGCTCTACCCTCAGCACCCGTGCCCTGTGCCCACACACCTGCCCGGATGGCATCCAGTGAGCCGCTCCCCAACCCTCCTTGTCCCAAGCTACAGGCTGCACGGACATCACCCCTGTCCCTGTCCCCCATCTCTCAAACCCGCAGCCCAGCAGGCCCCGTGGTCATGGAGGCAGTGACATAAACACGTGACCGCAGAGGAGGCGGGGCTTGATGAATTCCTGAAGGACCAGCCGGGGTGCGGACTCGGGACGGCAGAGGCGTCGCAGCCGGAGGGCTCAGCAGCTGTGAACTGAACGCGGGTCCAGGAGAAGCCAGAGTTTTGTGCAAGGAAAACGGTGACTATGGTGACGTGTGAGGGCAGACCTCACCCAGTGGGGGTGCCGTGTATGTCAGGAAGATTCCATGTTTTACGCAGCGACAGAGTCCCTGTGCCAGGGTCCTCCAGGGAGAGAGCGCAAGAAAGAGGGAGACGTAACTGCCTCACAGGCTGTGGGTTAGCCGTCGGGAGTCGCAGGGCGGCCGGTGGGCTGCTGGCCTGGGAACAGCAGGTGCTGAAGTCCTGAGTCCAAAGACCATTTGGAGGTTAACATGGCAACAGAAATATGTTCCCTGCTCCTCGGGGGCCCTCGGTGGTTTTTCTCTCGGCGTCGTCAGCTGATGGGATGAGGCCCACCCTCACGGTGGCGGGCCATCGGCTTTCCTCGGAGCCGACGGTTCACGTGCTCATCTCATGGCGAAGAGGCTTCCCAGCCACATTGAGATGGTGTCTGACCAAAACACAGGGCAGCGCGGCCTGGCCCGGTGACCATGGAAGCCACCATCACTGCTCGTGAGCGGCAGGACGTGGGCAGGTCTTGTGGCACCAGGGTGGGTGGGGGCTCCCCGAGGAACTCAGCAACAACACCCGACGTGGCTCCGGGAAACACTGGGTCCTCATTGCCAGGGTGACCCCACCTTCAGGGAGAGAGAAAAGCAAATGAGAAAGCAGGTCCACAGCGTGGGCATGGACAGCTCGCTCCGTGAATTCTCCGTGTCCTTTGGCATTTCCTGCTCTTTAATAGCACAGAGGAGGGGACCTCGGGGGCACCTAGGGAGGCCTGGCCAGACAGGGAGCTAGCGCTCCAGTTCAATTAGTCCACGGTTCACGGGAAAGCACCTGCGTCCCAGGCTGCTCACAGCCCTCCCAGCACTGGCTGGGCCATGCCGCGAGGAGCAGGGAATCTGTGCGTGACGATAAAGTACTAACATTCATCCTTTTATGTGTATAAAAATGAGGGTCGTCAATAAAATATATTTTTTTAAAATAAATAAAAGTGAAGGCCAGGAAGGCAGGCTGCATTCCTTGGGACACAAGGAGCACAAGGAGGGCTAACCCAAGACGCTGGACGCCTTCTCTCGGGAGGAGCAGGGAGGGAGGTGACCCCGGGCTGGGCCCGCATCTCCTCATCAGGATATCAGTTCATTTTATTACACCTTAACTGTACTTATATGCTCATCTATATATATAAAAGGCTAATATGTGGAGTGTCCGACCGGCCAATATGATGCACACTGACCACCAGGGGGCAGACACTCAACACAAGACCTGCCATGACACACACAGAGAAATGGCATTGTGGATCTGGCAATCTCTTGGCTTCCTCCAAGTGAGAGACAGGCCCCACCACCACCACCCTGGAGTGACAGCCCACCAAATCGCAGCCAACGCTGCACAGAATATAGTCAGGCACAGCTGCAGTTAAATATTTCAACCTTTTCTCTCCCTGCGTGATCTACAAGAATAATCTGCTTCATGTTGATATTTACTGCTGTGTTGCTGACAATTACCTGAAAGAGAAGTTGGGGTGCTTCACTGGCTGGGAAAAGCTTAGCTACATCAGAAAGCAGGTCTAATGAAGCAAGTTTATTCTAATCTAGAAAAGGCTAAGTTGACTCGTGAATGTGCTACATATAAAGCTCTCACTGGCGCCAACTGCATGTGTGTGTTTCAATCTGGCATTGCCGATCGTGAGTTTGGTTGACACTCCATTATAGAGAAAGGGCGAATAGCGATATTAAAATATTTCTTCTAATTAATTTCCTTTCAATGTGCACGAATCCGCGCACCAGGCCTCCAGGATTTAATAATGCATCATCATTCCAACTGCCCTGCAGGCTGTGGGCTTCTGGCCACTGTGCGATGCCCAGGCGAGGTCGGCCCCCACCCCCACCCACAGAGTGGTGTCCGAGAGCAGGTCCGCCACCATCGGAGCCTTTTCCACGTAAACGCCCCATGGCGGACGGTCTCTGCTCGCCACATGCTGTGGGTGTGAGTCCACACAGACATGCATTCATCTCGTGCATCGCCCGTAGGAGCGTTTTTTAAAAATGAACAGTGAATGGGAGGTTGTATGGGTGGCAGGTCATCGTGGAGTAAGATGAAGTTAACCAAAGCTCCCCCAAATCCTCACAAATTACGCCTCTGACAACGGAAAAGCCTGGTCACTAGAATATACAAAGAAATCTTAACACTCACACTCAAAAGTCCAATTAGCCTGGTCGGCGAGGCTCAGTAGTTGAGCATCAACCTATGAACCAGGAGGTCAAGGTTCAATTCTCAGTCAGGGCACAGGCTCTATCCCCAGGATGGGGCATGCAGGAGGCAGCAGATCCATGATTTTCTCTCATTACTGGTGTCTCTCTCTCTCTCTCTCTGTCTCTCTCTCTCTCTCTCCATCCCACCCTTCCTCCCCCCTTCCTCTCTCTCTAAAAACGCCACTTAAAAATCCAATTTAAAAATGGACAAAAAACGAGCAGACTTTCACCAGAGGACAGACCCATGCAAATACGCGCAGAGAGAGAGAGATGCGAGGGCATCGCCTGGGAAGTGCCCGCTGAGCGCTCGGTGCCCCGTGGCGGCAGACGAGGGACAAGGGCCTCGAGGACAGCAGGTGCCGGGGCCACGAGAGGACGGCGGCCACTGCCTGCCGGGGGCTGGGAAACGGTGTTGCTCAGGGAAACCTCGGCCGGGGAGATGCAACCAGGCCTCTGCCCCTGCCCCTCCCGACTCCGTGGGGCCCGGGGTCAGGTCGGCAGCCCCAGGCGTTCGGAATAGCCCTTTGTTAGCTCTGCCGCTGGCCTGACGCTCTGAAGCCAACTCAGCACCCCGGACGCTCCACACCCAGGTCACCCGTCCAGAACCACCCTCCCTCCCCACCTTGTTCCCTGCCTCCCCTTCGCGTCACCTACTGGGCTCCACACCGACGCCTGGCATCCACGCTGCAGGCAACTCGCTGGCCCCCATGTCCTGTGTCTGTGCCATGGCTCCCTCATGCCCTGAATCTACCCCCGCCAGCCTGCGCGAGCAGGTCAGACCAGGAACTGGTGAGCCCAGCGTGATCCGCAGAGGCAGGGGAGACCCACCTGCACCCAGCCCCTAGGGACCCCCAGCCTGGCCGGGGCCCAGCAGAGGGTCACGGGAAGGGGAGGGCCACCCTCCCCTGGAGGAGCCTTGGAAGGGGCCCCTCTGTTTCCTGGGGCCCCAGTCTCTCCTCATGGCTCCCCTCACACCTCCCTCCTCCGTGGCTCTGTCAGCACTTCCCTTTCTCCCTCTCCTGCTCATCCTCTCCAGACTGAAGTGCACTTGGCTGTCAGACAGCAGAGGACTGGGAGATGGGACGCCCCCTAAACATTAACCATGTCCCCGGGGTCCAGTGAGGGCTCCCAGGACGCAGTTCCCTCAGCCCGGGCCCCGCTCCAGAACCTGGAGTCCACGCTCGGCCAGATGTGAACAGCAGCCCCATGGGGTGAGCCTGCAGGGCAAACGCTCAGAAAAGGGCCGAGAGAACCCTCCTAGCCTGCAGCACAGGGCCTGCGGGACGTTAGTACCTTCCAGCAACAGGGAATCTCCTTTGGCTCCTGTGACGGATGGATGTTGCCCCTGTGCTGGCCCCCACATGCCAGGCCTGCTGACCGCGCTGTGCAGCCCCAGGTGGGCACGCGTGTGTCCTAGGGAAGCGCTGGCCTGCGCAGGAGAAAGGGTGAGGCGTGTGACCGGGGCTGGCGGTGAGGAGGCGGGCACAGCAGGCTGTACGGGCCAAGCCTTCCCATGTCTGATAAATATCTAATGAAACGTCCTCGAGCCAAAAAGCCATTTGTACTTTTATTGTGGAGAAGATTCTTCTTCCCGGGGAGCCTGGAATGTGACTCCCCACCAGGGTCTGAGCGTGTGCATCGACGTCTGGTGGTCTGCCAGGCGCAGCGGCCAGGCCCCGGGCCAGATGTGAGCGCGGGAGGGCGTGGGCAGCCTCTGGCCTGCACAGCGGGGAGAGCCGGGGGTGGGGGGGCAGGAGGGGCGGAGGAGGGGAAAGGAGGGGGGGCGGGAGCCAGGAGAAGAAGCATGTGGCTGACTCACTGTGGATAGGAGCTTGGCCCAGGCAGGAAGCCAGTGGGACCCCTGTCCTGGGTGCAGTTCACTAGGAAGCTTCCAGACGCCCTCACACCTGGGGGATACCCATCCGGGGGGTTCCTGCTCTTGCCTGGGCCCAACACTCTCACCCACAAACCCCTCTCTGCAGGGCACTCGGGGCACCAGCTGGCCCTCTGCCGGCCCAAGTCCGCCTCTCCCCACGAGGAGCAACCTGAGTGCCACCACCTGGTCCGGGGCCCATGGAGGGAGGTCGGGGGAAGGTGCCACTCCCTTTGCTGGCAGCACCAAACCATGAGGTGCCGCCCTCCCAGGCTTCCTGCCCTTCAGTGCCCAGCCCGGGGCAGACAGAGCTGTGACCGGGACGAGAGCCAGGCTGCGCAGCCCTTCCCCGTCCGTCCCAGAGGCCCCGAGCGCGAGTGCCCGCTGGGTCAGTAGGGAGCAGAGCCCTGTCACGGGCGCCCAGGAGGGACAGCCCTGGAGAGGGTGCGAGGGCGAGGAGGGTGCTACCATGTCAGCAGCTGACAGTTACTGAGTCTAAAACCAGCCCCTGGCCTGGGGGTGGGGTGCCGGGATCTGGGCTGACCCCCTGCAGAGCCCTGAAGGGTGGGTTTCGCGGGGCCTCGGAGGAGCAGCCCTGAGTGGTGAGTGGCACCAGGAGACGGTGCCCGCGGGCAAGCGCTGCCCGCGTGGGCTCACAGAGCCCCATTCTCCCGTGTCGACGCCCACAGGGAGCGGGGCTGCCTCCAGGTTTGCTCACAGACCCTCGTTATGGTCCCGGCTGGTGACTCACAGCCGCTGTTGGCCGCCGCTGTTTACTCTGGGTTCCTCTCCGAGGCGAGGCGAGGCGATGCCGGCTGTTTCAGGAACAAAGGCCGCTTCTCTCGGGCGGTGGGCGCGCGGTGCACAGAGCAGCCTGTGTGCCTCACCGCTAAGTGGCGGAGCCGGGCTATTCAGGTTGCAGACGCTGCTGCCGAGGCCGCGGCTCCCTCCCCGGCCACGTGTGCTGTGGACACGTCCTCTCTGCTTCGGCCCCGTGGACGGACGTGTCTGCACATCGCAGCCAGCTTTACGGGAGAGACGCCCGTGGGGGGAGAGGTCAGAGCCTGACCAGCTGTCCAGGCGCTTGCTCCCGGCCAGCAACGCGGCCTCCCGAGGAGCGGGGTCCCCTCAGCAGCCCCAGGACCAGGGCGGCTGCCTGACCGCCCTGTCCCCACAAAACCCCAGCCCCTCAGGCCTCACCCCTGCCGCTCAGCAGTGAGTTTACCTAACGCTCCGAGATCACAGGTAAAAACGGCCGCGACAGTAAGTTTTATACGTTTTGCACCATCAAAATCATTTTAAAAGACAAAGCGGGGAGGGGAGAGAGAGGAGAGTGCCCCGCGCTGCCCCTCCTCCGGGGGCGGCAGCGACCCTCCTCGGCTCTGGGCTCACTCCCCACCGCGCCCTGCCCTGCGCGGCTGCATGGCTCCATCACATCCGTCCCTCCCCCGACACACATGGCTGTGATGGGAGTCATGCCCGCCTAGAGCTCTGTGCCCAGGCGGCTGTCCATCTCTGAGGGCAGCACTAGGGTCTAAGGCACCAGGACCTCAAACGTTACTTTCTCTGGGAGCTTCAGACACTTCTCTCCCTGACCAGGGGCCTCAGGAAGGAGGGGAGGGGAGTTCAGGTGTGGAGAGGGATGGGGAGAAGCCTAGGTGAGGGGGAGGGAAGGCCAGGTAGTGGGGAGGGAAGGCCAATGGCGGCAGGGCCCCTGGGGAGAGGCCCCACCCTGCAGGTCTGCTTGGGCTGATGCGAGCGCCAGGTGCACAGAGTGGCCTGGTCTTGCCCCCCTGGCTCCACTCGACACCTTGCTTTCTCACCTGGCCCAGAGGAGCCTCGAGCCCTGCAGAACAGACTGTGTCCCCCCCAGATCGCCCGCTGAGCCCCTGCTCACAGCCTCATGTATGGGAGGTGGGCCTTGAAGGAGGCACCTGGGGGCAGGTGAGGGCGGGGGGAGCTTGCAGTCTGGAGCCGCGATGAGGAGGATACACCAGGGCTACGCTCTCAGGCTCCGTACATGGAGCAGAGGCCCCGGAGGACACGCCAGGAGGGCGCTCCCACCAGATACCACCCCCCACACACGGTGCCGGCTGCAGCCCCGGCTGTGAGGGGTGCACACGGCTGAGGGCATCTGCATAGCTCTGTGGATCGGGCAGAGCCAGGGCCACGGAGGTGCAGGAATCGCAGGGTGTGCACCTCTCCGACCACATCTCTGCCACCTCGTCCAGTGCCCGGCTCGAGACGGATCCTGAAGAGGCTCCTGCTGAGGCGAAGCAGCATTTCCCAAAAGCCGCTCGGGTCCTGAGCACGCGCTTCCCAGCAGGACCTGTCAGCCATCCAGGAAGCTGAGCCGGGAGCAGAGGCGAAGCCAGCAGCCACACGGAGGTTCCCACTCCCAGGAGACGCCAGGTGACAGGCCAGCCTCCTCCCCACCCGGCGGGTCCTGGTGTGTCTTCCCTGTCACATGACTCACCCGTCACACCCTGGACCCCAGGTAACTATTTATATATAAACTAGAGGCCCAGTGCACGAAATTCATGCACGAGGCAGGGGCGGGGGAGAGGGTGGACAGGTCCCCTCAGCCCAGCCTGCACCCTCTCCAATCCAGGACCCCTTGGGCCTAAATCAGCAGTCAGACATCCCTCTTATAATCCAGGCTGCTGGCTCCTAACTGCTCGCCTGCCTGATCACTCCAACTGCCCCAACCCATGCTGACCTGGTTGCCCACAACTGCCCCCTCCACCAGCCTGGTCTCCCCTAATTTCCCCCCTGGTCACCCCACGCAGCCTGCTGTTCAGTCATCCTTCCGGTTGTTTCTGTTGTGACAGCCCCTGGCTTTTTATGTATTAGGAAGGCTGATATGCTAAGTGTCCATCTGACCAGTCGCTATGATGCACACTGACCACCAGGGGCCAGACATTCATCACAGGAGCTGATGTGATGCACACACTGGCCATTTACAGAGAAACTGTACCACGGACCTGGTGCCAACAAGGGAACACTTGGCTTCTCCCAAATGGGACTCAGGCCCCACCACCACCTCAGAGCGACAGCCACCAAACTGCAGCCAATGCTGCTGACACACCACAGCGCAAAATGGGGCCCCGCCCAGCCTGGAAACGGTCACTGTGGGCACCAGGTAATGATGTCACATAGCAACGCCCAGCTTCCTTTCCCTAGCGACCAGCCTCCTTGCAGTTCCTTCAGCCCAGAAACAGGACTTGCTTCATAACCAGGTGCAAACATTTCACACTTTAACCAAATGTCTGTGAAGCGTTTTCCATGCCTCATCTCATTTGATCCTCACAGAAGTCCTGGAATAGGCAGATAGGAGACTCAGTAGAATCCTATTTTCTTTCCATTACCCAGAAAATGGAGATTTAGGAAGCTTAGGTACTTGACCCGACTGATAAGAAGTAAGAAATGGTGGACCTTGACAATGACTTCAGGTTTTCTCACTGCGCAGAATATAGGCAAACATGGCTGCAGTTAAATATTTCACCCTTTGCTCTCCCTGCGTGATCTATAATAATAATCTGCTTTGTGTTGATATTTACTGCTGTGTTGCTGACAATTACCTGAAAGAGAAGTTGGGGTGCTTCACTGGCTGGGAAAAGTTTAGCTACATCAGAAAGCGGGTCTAATGAAGCAAGTTTATTCTAATCTATAAAAGGCTACGTTGACTTGTGAATGTGCGATGCATATAAAGCTCTCACTGGCGCCAATCACACGCGTTTCGATCTGTCATTGTTAGTCGTGAATTTGGTTGACACTCTATTATAGAGAAAGGGCAAATAGTGATATTAAAGTATTTACTCACATAATTTCCTTTCAATGTCCATGAATCCGCGCACCAGGCCACTAGTTTGATTATAAAGAAGAACGGAGGCTGTTTTGAGTATCATTTCTCTGCGAAAACGCTCCTTTCTGTCAAATACTAGGAAGCTGGGAAACACAAAGATTCTGCCTTGAATGTGACCACTCAGGGGCGAGGAAAGGACTCACAGTGTGGCTGGTCAGTGGCTATAATGGATCTGAAAACTCCAATGCAGCCGTGGGTACCTATTGTGAACCAGCAGGTGGCCCACGTGCACGGAGATGCCACAGCTGGCTCCCGTAGAGAGAGGTTCAAAGGCAGGGCTGCCCTGCTCTCTCTGGAAACGAAAGCATGGCATTCGGCAGAAAGGGGTGCTCACCTACACCTGGGCTAAAGTGTGAGACTCAGTGTGCACTGTCCCGGCTGTGCACTGTCCAGGGTGTGAGCTG
>PVJC01037631.1:0-17118 GCA_004026665.1 Murina feae
GCTCTGATCGGCTGGTGGGCGTGACTTGGCTGGTGGGCGTGGCTTAGGTGTAATAGAGTGAGGATCAATTTGCATATTACTCTTTTATTAGATTAGATTACTTTCAGACTAGCTCCTTTTACACAGCTGACAGCATTTAAGACAGTTAATTATGACTTGATACACATATTAACATGAATGGGTGCTGGATTTACTATGTGGAAAGACTTTTATGTAGTAACTCAGTTTCTTTACTTGATATAGATCTATTCAGATTTAATATTTCTTTATGTTACTTATAGTAATTTGTGTCTTTCTATGAATTTGTCAGTTAATTTTACTTAAATGGTTTATTAGCATAAAGTTGTTCATACTATTCCTTTATTTTAATTTCTTCATGATCTGTGTTAATGTGTCTCTTTCAATCTTGATTTTGATAATTTCTGTCTACTCTCATCTTTCCTTGATCAGGCTAGGTAAAGGTTTATCAATTTTGCTGATGTTTTCAAATAGCCAAATTTTAGTGTAATTAAAATGCTATAATGTTTTTCTGTTTTCTATTTTACTGATTTCCATTTAGGTCATTATTATTCTTTTGCTCTACTCTCTTTGGGTTTGGTTTGCTCTTCTTTTCTTAGCTTCTTATGATCGAAACTTGGATTATTCATTTTAGATCTTTCTTCCCTTTTAACATAACCATTTATAGCTGTAGGTTTCCCTCTAAGCACTATTTTAGCTATGTCCCATTCATTTTCAAATGGTTTTATTGCCAATGGCTATGGGGTTCTTCTATGAGGTTGAAAAAAAGCATTTCCAGGGACCCATGCTTGGGAGGATGAGGTGTACTGATAAGATTTATTAGGGTAGAAATAAGTAACTGCCCCAGGTGCCCAGTGTTTTATCCATGATCAGATGCATCTGCTCCAAACTACTATGGAAGAAGTCCAGCCTTGTCTTCACCAAGCCCAGAAGAAAAGACAGGGTCCAGAAATTCTGTGCCATTGGCTTGACATTGGCAGAGTGTCATGCCAAAGCTTTGTCCATCTTAGCCTATGTTCCTGTCCAACTAGTCTCTGTTCCCTGCTGGGCTCCTGCTGGGCCTGCGTTGCTTATGCTGGAGCCCTTGTGACTGTTGCGGGAGCCCCACTGGGAGCTGTGCTTGGGTCTGCTGAGGCTGGCAGTCCCACAAACCTGAGAACATGCAAATACCAGGGCGAGCATGTGCTACTGAGAGGATTAAGCTTTGATGATATCACATAGGGCTTAGGAAAGAGCAGTTGGCTTTTAAACTAACCAGTCTCTTTCCCAATCCTTCATGGTCTTGTACTGGGCCCTCCCCCTAACCAATCCATTTCCTACATCTTCTAGGGTTATGTGTCCCTTAATCCAATCTGATTCTTTTTCCCAACCTAGATTCTTTCCCTTAATGGTCACCATGTTAGCTCCTACTGAACATGCCTCATAGTGGAAGGACCTATCCCTGGACATCTTGGCTTCTACTGGACTTGTGCCCAGCAGAGGAATTCCTCCCTTCCCTTCTTTCCTGGACCTGGGCAGATTGTTCCCTGAGGATATTCTTCCTGGGATCGCTCAGGCAAAGGATGAGGCAGTACCCCGGGGAGGCTATGAATGTTATAGTTTCCTAGTCAATCAGGCTTACTGTCTGATTCAGCTCCCTAGTTTATTAGGTTTAATGGCTGATTCTCTTTGCTCCCTTCCTTTATTAATAATTAGCTAACTACCTATGGTAACAGTTTGTTCTCACTTTTTAATTAACTTGCAATATTTTCTCATTTCTCTTGTGATTTATTTTTGACCCACAGGTTACTTAGAAGTGTGCTGTTTAATTTCCAGATATTTGAGGATTTTGCAAATGTATCTATTATTGATTCTGATTTAGTTTTATTGTAGTCAAGCATACAAAACAAGCATTAAATGAAGGAGCCAGGATTTGAATCCTGTTCCATTAGACTCCATTTAAAACTGTGCAGTTTTTCTTCACTCCCGCCTCTCTCTTTCCTTCTCTTCATACTCTCTTTTACACATTTTTTCCTGTTAACATTCTCTATGCTCTTTCAGGTATATAGTGGTTCATAACAAGGTATCTGTCTCTTTTTGTTACGGCCCAGAGACTGTGATAAACTCATTCACAGTTGTCAGTAATTGCTTATGGACTGCCTTATATAAAGATATGGCCATGAGTGGGCTTATATCCTATTCTTATTTTATCCAATTCTTACACATTATCTCTAACTGTTTGGTGGAGGGTCAAAAAGAGAAACACAAGATAAGGACTCAGGAGAGTGAGTTTACTTGTGTTGTTGCTGTTAATGTGGTGTGTGTGGTGACAGCCACCTGTGCATTTTCAGCTAGATCTGCAATCTTGTTTGTCTGTCTAGGCCAAGGAGCAATATCCCTCTGGGATGTGAATTAATAGCCATCATATATCATTTTACAACAGTTTCTAGGAGGAGCACCAAAACTGATGTTGAAATTATAGAAAGAATTGGCAAATAGATTGATGATACTAAAGTCCTGTGTGAGTAACTGGAGAATAACATAGGGAAGGCACAGAGAAATTTTTCCTGAATGAGGATTTAGAGAGAGAGAGAGAGAGAGAGAGAGAGAGAGAGAGAGAGAGAGAGAGAAAGAGAGAGAGAGAGATTTTCTATTCTGGGCCAAAATAGTGATCACCTCTTCAGCATGAAATGTCTCACCCACCAATAATCTCCATCAATGAATCCAGATTTTATTGTGTCACCAAATAATTAAAAATATATTTGCCCTTTAGTATTCTGTGCCAATAGAAAAAACACATAAAGAGAAGACTGGACTTTAAACTTATCCAATTTAAAGTACTTGGGGAATTTCAGAAATGTTACAAATAATTTTAGATATCTTCAGCATTATCTCATTTTAATCCTTTCCCAGAGCCACTATCTCTTTTCAATCCTTCAAAGTGATTAAATTTTGATCTTTCAGAAATATTCCTTTGTCCCGAAAAGAACGATCTGTCATGGAAACAGCAGCAAATGTAAAAGGTGTGGGCATTTACGATTTCCCCAAAATTGTAGAACTCTCAAGGTCTGTCCCCACTCTCCGTAATGATGGGCACACTAGGGCAGAGGGTAGCATGAGGGGAGTGTTCACAGCAAGAGGAACATCCAGAACAGAGTTCTGCACATTTCCACGCTCAGTCTCTATTTCACCGTGTTCGTTCCTGGTGGTAAAAGACAACGAGTAAGATGTGGAAACAGAAAGGAGCTTGCTTGTGAGAAGACGAGAGCTTTCCTGGGATTCTCATGTAGGATATAATATGTATATGTACACATGCACTTTTTTTTTGTTCATCGTAAAAGTCTGTGGAGTGCTGAAAGTCTTAAAAGTTGGACTCAACCAATGGTAATGCCTATTTTTCTCCACTTAATACCAAAGAAATTCTATTTACCTTGGGCCCAGAAAAGCTGTTTGTTTTTTCTCCTCTTCCCTACTCCCTTGCTCTTTATGCACATGACTATTTGGTTGCTGGTCTTCCCAAATGGTTCACCTGTACAGGTGTGTGTATGTGTGTGTGTGTGTGTGTCTCTCTCTGTGTGCGTGTCTGTGTGTCTGTATGTGTGTATCTCTGTGTGTCCATGTGTATGTGTGTGTGAATGTGTGCATGTGTGTGTCTGTGTGTGTCTCTCTGTGTGTGCGTGTCTGTGTGTCTGTATGTGTGTCTCTGTGTCCGTATGTGTGTAAATGTGCGCATGTGTGTGTCTGTGTGTGTGTGTGTGGCCAGGGTAGGTAAGGGGCAAAGGCAAGGTAGGTTGGACATTTTCCGCATAACCAGTGCTTTCCTCTCCTTCCCACCATCGGACCATGCTTCTGGGCATGTAAAATATATTGGCTTTTATTCTGATTTTCCAAATCCAACTGGGAAATTTCAATATACATGCCTGTCTTCTTTTTCAAGATGTCTAGAGCATTACCTGATGAAATCAGATGTGAAACTGACCTTCCCAAGGAATCTTGCTTTCATTTTTTTTAACTCTCTAGAATGATAAAGCATTAGAAGACCTTTTAAGTCAGCATATTAATTTTGCTAATGAGAAAACTGAATGCCAGACAGGCCAACAGACTTTGTCAGGTCTCACAGCTGGTTCTGACCCAGGGGAAACTAGAATTTGCTTCTCTAACTTCACAGAACAACGTTCTCTCCACTCAGCTGCGCTGCCCCCTTAACGGATGCTGGCAAAATTTTCTGAAGAAAAGGGTCTTGTATTTTTTATGGCTGTTGTAAAGTGTTTTCCTTGCCCTGAACTGTGTGGCTCAGCTGCTTGGGTGTCATCCTGTGCACTGAAAGGTTGCTGGTTTGATTCCAGGTCAGGGCACATGCCCAGATTGCAAGCCTGATCCCTGACAGGGGGCATGCAGGAGGCAGCCAACTGATGGCTTGCTCGCACACCAATGTTTCTCTTTCTCTCTCCCTCTCCTTTTCTCTCCCTCTAAATATCAATAAAAATTCTTAGAAATGTTTTTCTTTAGCATTGTGCAATATTATGAGTTAGGGTTTGTACAGAAACATTATTTCCATTATTAGTTTATTTTTATCCTCATTTTAGACATCATAAAACTGAAGAGCTGAGTTGCAGCAACTCCCATAGAGTCTGAAAAACACACCCAAGACTAACTACTCTTCACAGGGCAAGTGGTCAAGGCTTTGATGGAGGAATGTGGCTCCAGCAAGAACTGTCGCTGCCCATTCACACTGAGCCCAAGAGCACAGCATCCCTTCTGACAATTAAACAATTCAACTCCCCTCCAAAAAAATAAACTGCGACCTGAATTGCCAAAAGCATTCATAGGCAATGGCGCTAAAACTAACACCACACTTTGATCATTCAGTCAAATCAAAGGGCATTTATTAAGCATCTGTGCGAGGCTCCCTGCAGGGCCTTCTCTTTGTGTCTCTGGCATTCACACTTCCCCACTTCTCTTCTGTGGCTCGGCCCAAGAAAATCCCCAATGCATGTGCGTCTCAGGACTGGTGTTATTCTTATGCAACCGGAGCAGGAACCCCTTTGGTTCCTGTCCAGATGTTATTCAAAGTTCAGGAGTGAATTTACTTCACTGTAGGATCTGTGCTCCAATCCCAGCTTTCACAGGTTCTATATGAAGAGAATCCTCGTCAGTAGTCAGAGCTTTTAGGTCTGTTTTCTTCTTTCAAGATGCAGAGTGAACATTTGGAAGGGTTTTTAGGGAAGCATTTTACAGCCAGTCATTGGAAGAGCTGAAGTGTTTTTGCTTATAATGTCTTAGATTACAGGTTCATGATGTGCTTAAAAATAAATCATTTATTTTGGGCTTGAATTTTAGAAAGAGGGAAAATAAAGTCTTAGAATGATTTTCTTCAAGTTTTCCATGACATTTTTTACGTCATGAAGGAAGATGTGTGAAGACAAGATGGAGTTTCTAGAGAGAAGGGGAATCCAACACTGTTTTCCCTTCATTCACTCATGAGCTTACATTTTCCTAACCATATACACTAATTCCAGTTTATGACTCACTCAGACAATTTACTATGTTTAAGACTACATTAAATTATTTTCCCAATACTAGGTCAAATGTACATGCTATGTGTATAGATGGAAATTTCCCCTCACAGATCAAGATATGGATATTGTATTTGTGTCCTCACAGATCAAGATATGGATGCTGTAGTTGTGTCCTTGTTGCCATGGTGACTAGAAAAGATGAAAGCCAAAGCCTCAGAAAACAGAGTGGCTGTGCAACCAAATATCATAAATATGTGTGCATCCTAAAATTTTCTCCCCCATATGGATCAAAAAGTCTTAGACCCACTGTCTTAAAATCAATTTTCCATTACTAGTTAGTAGGTTACTACCTAAGAATATTTTCAAAACAATCTCTTTCAACTCACTCATTTTCTCTCTAAACTGTAATCTAATGTTTGTTTATCTCAAAAGACAGACCATGTAAATCATGGGAAAAATATTTTTTTGGTGTTTTTTTTTTTTTTTTTGTATAGATGAGACGTGCTAATGAGAATAAAGTTTAATAATGTTGTTTTCCTACTGAAGCACACTGTCTTTTTCAAATCTCCCCTTTAAATCCATTTATACAGGAATAATAAAATATTTTTTCCAGTTTAAGAACTTGGTAAATAAACTCAGACAACAGTGGACAGTGCCACGCTGTTAAACATTTACTGGCTGTAAGAATTCAAACTTTTCTTTTTGTTGGCTGATGGCCATTGGGTCCCTGATTAACCTTTTTTATTTCCTCATATACTTTATTCTCTAAGATGAATTATAAGGGTTTGTCCTCCAAAGTAACACTAAGTAGTAGTAGATAATGTCATTCTTATAAGACCTAGAACCATCTCAACATTGGATAAAATACAAATCTCACATCAACACACCTTTTAATTTACGTTTCCAAGTGTGAAGAGGGGATGGGTGAAAACCCCTCATTAACTCTTTTTTCTGTCCTTGTTGCTCATGAGGACACCAGAAGAGGATTAACACATCCCTTGGTCTGTAAGTCCTGGCTTAATTTTTAACCTGCAACCTAGCACCTAAAATTCTCCACTACCCTTTAACTATTTCAAGATGTTTCCATGTAGGCAGTATAATAAAAATAAAATCATAGCAATATATTCAAGCATTTATTTCCTACCTTGATACCATCTCATACTTAATACTTAAAAATTTACAATATATCAAACTCAATAACCTGGCCCTTCTTCTGCCATCTGGTGGAGAAAGGGAGAAGCAATGAATTTAAGTAATAGACCAAGAATTTCTTCACTGAATCCATAAATGCACCAGTCAGCCAATGTTTATGGGGCTATCATTATTATTATTTGTTATTTATTCAAATAGTACTTTTTGAGGCATTTGGAATCATTAAGCACCATACTCTTTGAATTAGCCAATTTAGTCCCTGTCCCCGGAAGGGCTGTGAAATATTACATTATGAGAAGCTCTCCTACAGTTTAGTTATTTTCCAACAATAAATTCAACATATAGGACAAGGCAGATACTCTTTAAAACTATGAGGTTACCAATTAGCTCATTTTAGTAGTAATATGCTTTAAAATGATATTCTGACCCTAAGATGCTCATGCTTTTCTGAACATATCTAATGAGGAGGAATAAAGGGTGAAGGGACACTGGGGAAAGGAAAAACTTTATGATGCCTTACAAAGAAAAAAAATTTTTTTGGATACATTTTTAGTAAGATCTCTATATGAGAAAAAGTAACATTCCTGTGAGCTGTCTCCATTTTCAGCCATTCCTAATTTACAAGCTCTGGAGAATAGGAATATGATAATACAGATATGGTAGCAATTGCACTAACTGCCACAGATCTGAGGAAAGTGACAGTCTCTTCAAATTAGCTTGAACAAAACGACACTACAAGCCTCATATGAGTTGGCCCATGTATAGCCCAATCTGAGTTCCCCACTCCTTTCCAAAATCCACAAAGAAGAGGCAGCTGCAAATCATATAGGAAATGTGGCTCTTCATGCCAATGGATTCTGGACAGAGGCACTTAAGGCAGAAGGACCACACTGATTTATCTTAAAAGGGCCTATTGGCTTGGCCTATTGAATATGTTCTTTGTTCTTAAGGACACTGAAATCTTAGGAAGGCCCTTCATAATGTTCCAAAATCATTACCGTGGCATAGAGAAAAGTAGTGCTGATGTAACCAATGCACTCAAGTCACAGAGGCCTCTGGAAGGGGCTGCAGCTTGCAGTAAGCCCAGCCCTCCTTCCTGCATCATACTTTCAGCCTCCTTTTGGCCCTAACCCAGGATAAGCAGTCTGTCAGCAATAATCCTCTAAAAGAGGAGACACAGATGCCATTCTGAACTCCGATTATATGATCAATAGGCATATTTTGAATAGACATGAGATATGTGATGTTTTTCTAAACACAATAAAAAGTTTTACGCTCCAAAAAAGGCTTTAAAAATATACCCTCGAGGGCTTTTGTAGCTGCTTTCCCAATGCCTCTTCACAGATCCTGATCTGCTGAGGCACCTGACACCTGCACATTCTTTCCTTGCCAGAGTGTCCGGAGGACCTGGAACCTATAGGAAAAGAACTGGCCATCACCGGGACTCTGTAGAGGTTCCATAAGACCCAGTTATGCCAGTCTAATCTCGTGTTTTGTTGAAATGGTTTCTACAGTATAAGCGTGGTGTACCTAGATGACAACAAAATATCCCGAATCCTTCCTTATCACCAAAATAAAGGAGAAAGGTCAGCCGAATCCAAATAAATTGGAATTAATACACCTGGGGAGAAATATATACCAAAGAAAGGATTTTTCTGGAAAAAAAGGTAAAATACTCTGTTTTTTACATTTTAAATAAAAAATTTTAAAAATATAGGGGATATGTCTTTCTAATTTTGCCCAATAAACATTTAACTGAGTATGCTCTAGAGGCCAGGGCATGTGGGGATAGCAACATGGAAGATGTGGAAAGCCTGACCTCTGGGAGCCTAGAGTCAGGCTCATTGTTTATGCTGATGATAGAAAGCTGGGAAAATTAAAGATTGGACAAAAGAATCAGGAGCAAAAATCATGCAGATATTTATTGGGCTAAATTTAGCAAAGATATATGTGAAGTTCTGAACTAGGGATCAAAAAATATAATAATCTACCAACACCATTACAGAATAGCAAGATACGGCTTCACAACTGTTTTATAAAAAAAACTTAATGGTTTGAAATGACAAATATAGGGTGACAATGTGATGTAGCTCCCCAAAAGCCAGTGCAGTGTTGGGGTGCACAATCTATACTAGAAAAGGGTAATATTCTAATTAAACCAGGTTGACCAGACATCTTTCGGTCATCTTGCCTTCCTTCCAGACAAAGCCACAGTGGTGGGGGCTGAGCAGAGGCAGTTAGGGGTGATCAGGTCAGCAGGGGAGAGCAGTTGGGGTGATCAGGCAGGCAGGCAGAGGGGTTAGGGGCCATCAGGCAGGCAGACAGGTGAGCAATTAGGAGCCAGTGGTCCCAGATTGCGAAAGGGATGTCCGACTGCCAGTTTAGGCCCAATCCCACAGTGATCAGGCCTAAACTGGCAGTCGGACATCCCCCAAGGGGTCCTGGATTGGAGAGTGTTCAGGCCAGGCTGAGGGACCCGCACCCTGTGCATCAATTTCATGCACCGGGCCTCTAGTATAAATATACTGATCTAGAACAAATTGACAACTACCCTTCCCTATTCCATTAAGGCTCCACTGAGATCAGAGCATTATATTCTCCACTGGACATGGCCTATTAGTTGGGCTTACACAAACTAGTGCATTTGTAAGAGCTCCATTGAGATGATGATAGGCTAGAAACTAGAAACTCTTCATCTGCTTATGTTTATTGAGTGCCTACTCCCTTTCAATTTGTGCTGATAAATGATGGGATAAATGAACAAAACACACATGCATATGACTGTTTAATGAAAACAGAAGATAAACAAATAGTTTATAAGATAATTTAACTGTTAAATGTTACTTTAAAGACCATCCTAACCTGTCCCAGGAAGACATTGGAAGGAACTTAGAGATGACACATTTAGCCTGGAAAGGGGAAGATGAAAGGGACATAAAAATGTCTTATTAAAACACTAGATACCCGGTGCATGACATTCATGTACTCAGGGGGCGGGGTGGGGTGAAGGGAGGAGGGACAGGGGTCCCTCAGCCCAGCCTGCACCCTTTAGCAGTCTGGGAGCCCCTGGGGAATGTCTGATGGACAGCTTAGGCCTGTTCCCCATGGAAAGTGGGCCTAAGCTGCAGGCAGACAGCCTTAGTACTGCCACGGAGGCAGGAGAGGCTCCACCACTCCCGCACTCACCAGCTGTCAGCCAGGCTTGTGGCTGAGCAGCACTCCCCCTGTGGGAGCACACTGACCACCAGGGGGAAGCTCCTGCAGTAAGCATCTGCCCCCTGGTGGTCAGTGTGTATTATAACAACTGTTGTTCTGCCGTTCAGTTGATTTGCATATTACCCTTTTATTACATAGGATGACAAGTGATTTTCTGTAGGAGACTGACTAAATATAGTTGCTAAAGCCATGAATAAGACCATGGTCAATAAGACAGAATTGACTCCAGATTAAACTTTCTATTAATCTGTTCACTCCAAAGGAGATAGAGGCCAGAATAGAAGAACTTCTTCACCAATTCACCTAGCAAGGCAGAAATTTCACAACCTCCAGGCATAAGCAGTTGGAGGACTATGCTGGTGGGTTTGACCTTTGTTATTTCCCAGTACTTTGTAGGTGGCTCTGTTAGCACTTCACATTCAGCCCACATCTCCAATCCCTGAGTAGCTTCATTAATGTCCCTGAAACCAGCCTTTCCAGCCTCTTCAGCATCAACAAAGGTTCTCATTATTTTTGCCTGGGTTTCTAATCTGGAGACAGTCACCTTGCAAGTGACAAAAACAAATAAACAAACAAAAAGTCCCACAACTAACTCAAGCTTGCTCAATCAAAATGAAATGTATTGTGTAACTGGCAAGTCCATTGATGCACTGGTTTCAGAGACACAGCTAGACCCAGGTCCTAAATTCTAGAGACTCAAACAGTAAGAATAAAGTTCTATTTCCCCATCTTTCAGTGCAGTTTCCTCTAGGTATAGGCTCAATGATCAGAGGGTCTTCTCCTTGTAGCAGGAAAGATGGCTTCTGAAAGCCAAAAGCTACCCTTTCATCTAAAAGGGGGAGGAAATTGCCTAGGAGCTAAGAGTGAAATTTCATGGGAGAAATCTGATTGGTGCTACTTGGATTACATACCCACTTGGACTGATCTCAGCAAACCAGGGATAGGGTACTATAATGGGCTGGGTTAGGTTCCTATGTCCACTCCTGTGTGGGTGAGCCAGAGATTGAGAACAAGGCAATGCTCTTCTAAAACGTAGATGCTAGACAGGCAAAAAATATAAATAAATAAAAATAGATGTCTTCCATAGTCACACTCTTCCAATCGCTTTAATAAATTGTCCCATGATTTCCCAGTTCATGTTTTTCTTTGCTGAAAGAACAATCTAAATGGCAATTATAACTCTCTGCCTTGCCTCTTGAAAACCTAAAGTAGCTCCTATTTGCCTGCAAAATAAAGTAAAAACTCATTAGAATCTAGTACCTATCTCTCTGTCTCATTTCTCCCTAGACTGCTCTCATGGCCAAAGGACCAACCATTATAAATTGCAGTTCCAACACTGGAAATTATTTCATGCCTCAGTCTTTACTCAGTGTCCCTTCAGCCTCCCTTCCCAAGCCCTCTAATTTCCTTTCAAGAGTTAATCCAAGCATCACCTCCTCTCCAAGCCTGTCCTGCTTCCCCTCAGGTAGGATTCACCCACCTGTGCTCTTAGCACACCTGTCTTCAGCTTACACATTTGCTTACATGCTGTATCCCCATTTAACGGCCTGTGGGCTCCTAGAGGACAGGGATTGAGCCTTTTTCATTGTTATGTTCCTGGTAATTGCCTGGCAAATAATAGGTACTTAATTAGCACTTTTAAAAGAAGCAGAAAAGAGGCAAAAGAAGGAAGGAAAGGATGGGTATCCCAGATAATAAACAAATTGTGGAAATTACATTCTGGGTAAAAGGTCCTGACTTTGTTGTCTAAATCAAAGTAATGATAGAATTTAGTACTCAGTCACATTGGAAGGCAGATAGATGCAGGGAACATGAGAAGAAGGGCCAAAAGGGTCCTAAGGGTGTCCTTCTTTGGTGTGGACCAGCATAGACCAGCCACTCATCCCACCCACACCAGAGGTGAGTCCAGATACAGATGTGAGAAGCACCATCATCCTAAAACACGTGGCTGCCCTGTTTCTGGCTCACTTCTGCTTGGGCTGTCATGCGGTGAAACGAAAGTGAATGGAGGATTACAAAGGTGACCTCATTCTCTGCTGAAAGTCTTTCCAATCACAGCCCTGAGTGTATTTTAATTATACCTGGACACAGCAGCCCAAACCTAGGCATACCTGAAGTCCCAAGTGGACTGTCTCTGGCTGTAAAGATCTGTCGAAGCTAGTGGTTATCTCAAGAGGCTGACTTCACACTGATCATTAAGCAACAGCACTGCAGCGCAGATGGGCGTTACCATGGCAACTGGCACTGGCTTTGCCTGCAGAGCTTGGTAACAAGAGTATTTTATTATGGGTCATTAAGGGCAAAAGGTTTGATTTATATTATTTCCTGTAAAATCCTATTATTTCATGTTTTATACTCCACCTTCATCTATGCAACTCTTCTAAAAGAAATCATAATAAGCTTCAGGTAAACTAAACCACAGTTTTCTATAGATGAGAAAAGCATTTTGCCTTAGGAATGTGGCGTAAAGAGGCATCCAGTGTTATCTAAAGGCAGAGAATTCCTATTATAAGAAGTGAAAGGTCTTTCTTTTAATTGTCTGTTCCCCTGGCCTGAGCCATGCTTTAGTCTACCATTGATAAGGATACTCGGGTCCTGTAAGCTGCTAAATAAGTATCCATAAATCAGACTCCTCTGGCTTTTTATTTTCTTCAAATTTTACTTTATTATGGTAAGAACACTTAACACGAGATTTTCCCTCTTAACAAATGTCTGTGTGTACAGTCCAGTATCATTGACCACAGGCACAATGTTGTACCCAGAGCTCTAGAGTTTATGCCTCTTGATTCACTGAAACTTAATGCTGTGGATTGGTAACTCCCCACTCCCTCCTCCCCCACCCCTCACAACCACCATTCCACTCTGACCCAATGAATTTTACAATTTTAAGTACATCTTACAAGTGGAATGATGCAGTGTTTGTCTCTCTATGATTTGGCCTGTTTCTGATCCTCATTAGCTGCTGAGTCTCAGGTGTTCTATATTCCAGAGTAAGCTTTCTTTCCCAGCTGAGCCAAATCCAGGAAATAATAGCTCCCATCAGCATGTAAGCACTTAGAGCTCTAGAAAGCAATGGGCCCCTCTCTGGTTTAGCTGTGCCTGGGAGTAGGGGAATGGAGTGTTCAGCCTGCATCTTTCTGAAGCCCAGGCCCCTGGAGGGCATTGCAGGCTGAGTTGGAGCTGGTGGACAGTGATTGCCTCTGAACTGTGATAGTGCTGAATCTATCTGGAGAAGGAACCCAGGAAGGTCACTCATTCACTCATAGCTCCTGCTGCCTATAATTAAGGACAACAGTTCTGCTGAGGCAATACCATCAATGCCACAGAATATGCTATTGAGGAGGAAGACTGGTTTTGCAAGGAATGTTAGGCCATTAAACCTGCGATAGGGCAGGGGGCTTTGTTCTGAGCCCAAACCTAAGCACACCTGGGGGGAGGGAGTATATTTGCAAATCAATGAACTCGAGGGGCAGTTATAAAGCAAGGTTCTTGGGTGTTACCGGCACTCTGGATTTGGGATTTCAGATACCCCAGGGTCTGAGCATGTTATTAAAACTGTGATTTCTCCACCTCTTCAAAGTGTTGCTTAGTTTTTTGGTCTTTCTGCAACATTTTGGTTCCCTGACCGGGAAACTAATTGAATGCTGGCTCTTGCCTCCTGTTAGAGGATGGGGTTAGGGACCTGGGGGCGCAGGACAGACCTCTCGAGGTGCACCCTGCTGATTTTAGCAGAATTAAATGGGGGAACTCCAGCACTCCTGGACCTCACTCCAGGACCCGGCCGGCACCTGAAGAGAGTGGACAAACACTTCTGGACCTGTCGACAAAATCTGTAAGGTAGGGGCCCATCAGTTAATCAGCCTACTCCAAGTGAGTAGAAGGAGGGAAGTGATCACTCCCTCATTCAGGTCAGGAATTGAGTAGATGTGCTCATTCTGAGTGAGTATCCGGTGAAAGCGGGCCCCTCAGGTCAGGAATTAGGAGTTGGGTAAAATATATTTTAAACTCTGAGTGAATGTCAGGTGAAAGTGCGTGAGTGTGCAGGGAGGGGGCCTGCCCTCTCCTCTCCTTTTTGTGGCTCCACAACCTCGGTTACGGAGTCCGAGTGGGCCCCAACATGCGGTTCCACGATTTGTCATAAGGCATAGTGGTGACTCACCCCCATGTGGAGGTGACCAGGCCCGGGGTTTATATGGGTGCATCTTAGCTAAGACAAATCTAAGCTCCCAAGGGACGCAGCCAGGCGGGCATCTGAGTGAAAATCTGTGAAAGCAGATCAACCCCTTCCCTTGTCTGTCTCTAGTCACTGATCATCATGGGGTTGGGACAACGTATGTTTTTGCTTAAACTAGCAGTTTATTTTGCCAGGAAATGACTTTTGGCTCAGGCCAGGAATGTGGTTAATTTGCATTTTAAATTCCTCAGGCTTGCCGGCTTCTCAAAAGATAAAAGTTTTTATCTAAATTTTTCTCTTGTATCTACAGTATAAAAGTTAAAAATGTGCTGTTTGAATGTATATTGTCTGAGTTTTGTCTAGTTAAGTATGTAATATAAGCAAGTTATCTCATATCTGAAAGGTGGGGGCATTGCACATGGCTCTTAGTTTTTATTACAGAAGGTTTATTGTACTTTGTTGAATGTATATTTCCTTGAAAGTAAGAGTGTACTTAAAGTGTGTTGATAAATGTCAATCTAAGAAATGCTGGCTATTTACTTTTGGTTAAGGTTAACCATGTGTCATGTGTAGTAGCAGAAGATTTAGCTGTCAGAAGCAGCCACAGTGTAAATATAGTAATCTTAATTTTTTTACAGATTTGAATTCAGTTGTCAAAAGGGCAGGTGCCCAACTGGGCAAAGAAGAATACCATCAGATTTTTGTCTCTATTGAGAGATGGTTGGCAGCCTGTATACTGTCTTGCAGGCCCATGTGACCATGCCCATGTCAGGGGTGGCACAAACCTCAACTGCAGGAACAATTAAGCCTTGAGCCTAAGAGTTCTAACTAACTGAAAAGTATGGCTTTGGTGTAATGGAGGAAGAATGGAGACTTTATACCCCCAACAATGCATGGGCTTGAACACTTAACTTCTCTGAGGGAGGTCTCCTGCCCCCATGGCTGCTTCCTGCTTCCCATGCCCAGCTCAGGTTGGGCTAGCTGTTGCAGGGTATGGAAACTTCATGGAAGCAAGGGGGAACTGCATAGTTGATTTTACTCACATCCTTGTGGGCTTTGCAGCCTGCCTGGAGGGTAATCTAGGAGCACGGAGCACTTCCGGGAGGTCCTGCCTTCTGGTCTGATGACTCTGATGGGGTGGGGGCCACCCAGGGACTGGCTTCTGCCCAGAGGGGATCACATGCCATTGTCCTGGCCACCCCCATGGTTCTTGGGGTTGCAGGACTGAGCGCCTGGGTCCACCGCTCCCGAGTGAGGGCAGCCCAGCCTGAGTGGAAAGTCACTGGTGACGGGGCTGCGTGCGCCCACCTCTGGGACCGCCCTTGAGTACGGCAGGAACCTGCAGACAGACTCGACTTGGCTGTGGTCAGAAAGGAGCTGGGAGTACGTCCTCAGCAGGATGTCCTGTTGGACAGGCTCACTGTCCTGGAGCACCTGCTTGCTCTTCACATCCAAGTCACCGCAGCGGACCTGGGCACCCGGCAGTAGGTTGCTGACGCAGCATCAGCACCAGCCAGCCTGTGCCCTGTCCGGAGGCCTGCGGAGGAGGCTGCCCCTCGGCACCACTTTCCTTGGCACGTTCGAGACCGTGGTGCTGGACGAGCCCACTAGTAGAGTGGACCCTGCTCCCGGCACAGCATCTGGGATGTCCTCATCCAGTAAGAAGGTTGGACGATCATCCTCACAACCCACCACCTGGACGAGGCAGAGGCACTGAGTGACCGAGTGGCTGTCCTGCAGCAGGGCTGGCTCTGTTACTGTGGCGTCCCCTTCAGCCTGACCGAGGCTTAAGGCCGAGGCCTCTGACTGACAGAAAGCAGCTTTCCGCTCTAGAGTTGGACAGCCTGTAGGATGCAGCTTGCAACGTGGCCCTGATGCAGTCCTGTGTCCCACAGGCGTTTCTCAGAGATCGCAGCGGGTGCATGCTGAGCTGCGTCCTCCCCAGGGACACTGACTGAGCTGGCTTCAAGGGGCTCCTCCAGGCACTGGAGCAGAACCGGCGCCGCCTGTGCCTGGTGGGTTGCAGGGTCGCAGATGCCACCTTGGAGGAGGTGTTTCTGATGCTTCTGCGAAATTCCAGAGAGCAGTCGGACATGGACCCAGGGACAGGGTTGGAGGCACAGAGCCCGAGGCCTCCGGCGTCCACTCTGACTCCCATGACAGTGCCCTTGCCAGCACCCACATATAGGTGGTTGCCCTGCTGACCCAGCGGCTGTGCCGCACACACTGCTTACTCTGTGATCTGCTGCTGCCCATCCTCTTCCTGACCTTGGCAATGGGCCTGTTCATGGTGAAGCCTCTGGCCACTAACTACCTGCTCTCCAGCCACGCCTGGCTGCCACGGGAAAGCCAAGATTTCCTTCTTCAGCAGTGACAATGAAGGCATAGACCTGACCCGCGTGCTTCTGCACGAGTTCAGAGCCGGGGAGCAGCTCTGCGCCAGCCTAGCCCCAGGCCTGACGAATGCTTCCTGTTGACACTTGGAGCCCTTGTCTCACCCAGAAGCCCTGGGTTCCTATGGCTGCGTGCACCTGCGGAGCTGCCCAACACCAGTGCCGCCCCCCTCCTTCCCTGACTGACCTTCGGGGCCACACACTTCTGAACCTGTTGGTCCTTCGCCCAGAGGAGTGCCTTTTGGTGACCGGGGAGAGCCCCAGGCTGGGGGCTGGTCTTTCGGAGGTCGGGATCCTGCTAAGGATGTGAACTCAGACCTGTCAAGGTCAGAGGAGCTGGCAGGGGTGTGGGAGGCCCCTGCTATTGAGGGCGCCTCCAGGGAAGGAACCGGTTCAGGGACGTGGAGAAGGGAGCTCTGCCCCCCTAGCAAGGACATCTGTTTGACAGGAATAGTCATAACTACTCTTTGTCCTAGTGGTTATCAGCCTGTAGTATGTTATGACTCTATTATCAAATGCACGTGGGGGAGATTATATTAGATGAAAAATAATAGAACTAATATTGCTCCACAAGGCTAAAAAAGCTTGTGGGAAAAGGGGGGAGGGGATGAGGAGGAAGACTGGTTCTGCAAGGAATGTTAGGCCATTAAACCAAACAAAGCCCTGT
>PVJC01037632.1:0-17116 GCA_004026665.1 Murina feae
CTCCCCTCCTCTCCTCTCCTCTCCGGGAGATTTTGCTAAGGCACAGCCGAAGGAGAAGGCTTGTTGTTGCCCGATTGTCTGGAAATCTGTTTCCGGTCTGACTTCAGTCTTTCATGCTGCAGTAGTTTCCTCTGGTGAGTTCCCGGCAAGCTTGGTACATGCCCTTCCCATGCTGGCCTCCTCACCCCAGGTGTCACGATTTCCCCTGTTGGTCCTCTGAATCCCCTTTTTCCATCAGGTAGCCATGGTGACCCAAGGGCAACCTGCTCTCATCCTCTTCCTTCCCTAGATTTTATGTCCCCTTGCATACTGACAAACGTCTGCTCAGAACTTTTAGAACTTTCGTTCAGAAACCCACAGAGAAGTTATATGAATATCCCCATTTTACAGATGAGGAGACCAAGGTTCAGAGAGGTTAAGTGACTTGCTTGAGATCACCCAGCCGCAAATGAAGAGGCAGCGTCAGGACTTGAACAGCACGTTATGTTTCCCCAAGACTCTATCTTCCTTGCTACCTCTTGGTGCCTAGGGAATGAATACTGCCAGGGAGAGGACATAAACTTGACTTCCTTTCCATGACCATGCTGGGTTTGGGGAGCTGAATAATAATAATAATAAAAGCTCATCTCATTTTCTCCTTACACCTGCATTCTAAATTGAGTGCCGCCATCACACAGATTTTATTCGTGGGGAACCTGAGGCTTGGAGAAGCCCAGTCCTCTGCCCAAGGTCACAGGGCTGGTGGTGACAGAGCCAGAGCCTAAACCCAGCCCTGCCTGATGCCAGAGCCCAGCCCTGCCTTTAGCCACTTGCCTGAAGAGACAGACAGACTGACTTGAAGTCAGCGATAGTGAGTCCAGCCAGGGTGAGTGGTGAGTCCGAGAACCTCATTAGGAGTGAAGCTGCCACACATGTCAAAAACCCCGGCCGCCCAGCCAGCCCCACGCAGGCTTCCAGCGCGCAGTGTAAACATCCTTACTAATTCACCAAACTCAATCACGTTACTGGGATGGATTTTCCCATCATTACTCCTGCGTGAGTGACAACCTGCTCAGACACTTGCCTTCCCCGCTGCCTTCAGAGACTTTCAGAAATCAGAATGCTTTGCTCCCTAAGTTGATTTCAACTTGTCCTAAAGTCATTTTAATTGGTGAAGCATCAGAGGCAATTTGGGTAACTTTCTGAGTCGCTGAGCTGGGGAAGGGGGGGGGGTCTCACATGCCACCCTGGCCCCTGGGTAGCACTTTCCCCTCCTCTGATTGGTCAGGAGACCACGCTCCGCTCCTGGCTTTATTTTTGTGTTTCTTGCCGAGGTTCCTGCTGCTGGTTCCCGAGGATAACAAGATTCATTTTCTCAATGGCTCTGACAGATAGGATTGTTATTGTTATTACACTCATATACCACCTTTCCTCTGAGGAGCTTAAGGCGCTTTACAAATTTGAAAATTATCTAATAATCTCCCAGCAACCCTGAGAGAAGGGGAGACGCTGCAGCTAGAGGCACTGCAGTGCAGCCAGAGAGCCCCACATCCTCACCCCCACCTCCAGGCTGGGTGGGCCAATGGCCACTGCTGGGCTGGGGGGTATGCGGGGCTGGAGGACTCAGAGGGACCTGCTCCCCTTGCCCGATAAGGAAGAGGAAGATATCTGCGTGGGAGGAAGGAGAGAGGAAGAGAGGGAGGGAGACCGACCCAGCTCCAAAGGACAAAATCCAATGGGAGGAAACTCAGGCAACAAGAGTTTTCTTTAAAGACTGGAGAAATGAGAAGAAGCAGGAGACTCCCAGGGGCCTGCGGGTAAGAGAGCTGAAATTCAAAATGGAAATCTACCAAAGCAGCAGCTAGGCCGCTAACAAAGGAGGCCCTGGCATGAGAACACGGGCAGAAATATCAAGAGAACCCACGTTGCAAATTTCGGGGGCTGCTTTTAGGTGGGTGTGGGAAGCCTCAGCCAACTGCTCCCCCCCCACCCCCGCCGCCCCACCTGCGAGCTGAGAGGTGTGGCATTAGGCCTCTGCCAGCCTGTGATTCTGTCTTCCTTTAAATTTCCTCTTGCCAGAGGTGGCCACAGTAATTGCAGCACCTGTACTAAGCGTGAAGGGAAAGCTGCTATCAGAATGACGGGAAGGGCTCAGCTGCACTGCCATCATTTTCTTGAGAAGAAGGCACGCAGACCAGCCTTGTTTGAGGCTGCCCTTTTGGGATTAGAGGGCTGTGGTGGTTCTAGGTCTTGTGGAGACCAGCTATGGTTTTGTGGCTAAGAGCTGGGCTCTGAGATCAGACCACATGGTGACCTTGCAAATGACCTAACCTCTGAGCCTCAGTTTCTCATCTGCTCATGGACGAGGATAGTGACTCTCTCTGGAGGATGCTTGAGGATGTGCGTAAAGTGCCTGGCACAGGCCGACGTGAAAGGTGAAGACAAGGAGGAGGGGATACAGATGTTGATGATGTGATGTGATATGGTGATTTATAATAAGAGATTTTTTTTTTTCCCCATTTTTGGCAAGAGCTCTGAAAACCCTTGGAATTTTGTACGTGATCAGAACCATTGAAGTAGTTTTTTAGTTGTTAATAAGGTGACTTTTAGGAAACCCTTAACTCACCTAAGGGTGGGGGCTGGCTGCTAGGGAACTAATGGTGTGATTAGAGGATTGGAACTTTCAGTTGTCTGCCCCCCCCGGCCCCCCCCCGGCTTTGGGGAGGGAAGAAGGGCTGGAGATTGATTTCAATCACCAATGGTCAATGATTTAATCAATCACACCCATGTAAGAAAACCTCCATAAAAACCTAAAAGGACAGGGTTTGGACAGCTTCTGGGTGGGTGGTGGCATGGAGGTGCTGGGAGAGTGGCACCTTTTTATAATATACTGGTAATCTAGTAAGAAACCTGTTCTTCTGAGTTCTGTGAACTTTTCAAATTAATTGAACCTAAAGAGGGTTCACTGAAACCTCCAATCTGCAGCCCATTGGTCAGAAGCACAGGTCACAACCCGCTTGCTATTGACTGAGGTGCTGGGTTGTGTGTGGAGGGCAGGACAGCCTTGTAGGACTGAGCCCTTAGCCTGTGGAATCTGATGCTATCTCTGGGTAGGCAGTGTCAGCACTGATTTGCTTTGTGGGACACTTAGTTATGTCTGACAATTGTTGCTGGTGTGGGAAAAACCCCTCCCACATTGGAATTGGGTGATCAGAGCCCTTTATATGGCTACCTTTCCTTTGGGCTTCTTCTCAAGGGCTGGGCAGCCTGGACAAGGCTCAGGGACGATAGGCAGGCTGGGGTTTGGGTGGCAAGGGGCTAGAGACCCGGCATGATGATCTTTGAGGTATATACTTTCCCTCCTTTCCCCAGCCCAGGCCCACCAGACCATGACTCGCATTCTAATCCCCTTCACTCCTCTCTCCCCACCGCCCTTAGCTTCCTCTGCAGCCTTAACTGATGCTACAGGTGCCTGCTGCTCCCTGACCCGGCGCACCTGTCTCTGTTTCCACTGGGGCTTTATTTTATTTTTTATCTTTTTTAAATTTTTATTGTTGGAAGTATTACATTTGTCCCGCATTGACCTCCTCTAGCCCACCCCCACGCCCCACTCCAGGCCTTCACCACCCTATTGTCTGTGTCCACAGGTTATGCATCACTTCCCACCCATCCCTCCCCCACCGTCCCTCTGAGGTTTGACAGTCTGTTCCGTGCTTCCATGTCTTTGGATCTATTTTGTTCAATAGTTTATGTTGTTCATTAGATTCTACATATGAGTGAGATCATACGATATTTATCTTTCTCTGACTGGCTTATTTTGCTTAGCACAATGCTCTCCAGGTCCATCCATGCTGCTGCAAATTGTAAGAGTTCTTTCTTTTTTACAACAGTGTAGTATTCTATGGTGTAAATGTACCACAGCTTTTTTATCCACTCATCTGCTGATGGGCACTTAGGCTGTTTCCAAATCTTAGCTATTGTAAATTGTGCTTCTATGAACATAGGAGTGCATATAGCCTTTCTGATTGGTGTTTCTGATTTCTTAGTATATATTCACAGAAGTAGGATCACGGGGTCAAATGGCAGTTCCATTTTTGATTTTTTGAGGAAACGCCATACTGTTCTCCACAGTGGCTGCACCAGTCTGCATTCCCACCAGCAGTGCAGGAGAGTTCCTTTTTCTCCGCATCCTCTCCAGCACTTGTCCTTTGTTGATTGGTTGATGATAGCCATTCTGACAGGTGTGAGATGGTTCCTCATTGTTGTTTAGATTTGCATCTCTCTGATGATCAGTGACTTTGAGCATGTTTTCATATGTCTCTTGGCTTTCTGAATGTCCATTTTGGAGAAGCATCTATTTAGGTCCTTTGCCCATTTTTAAACTGGATTGTGTGTCTTCCTTTTGTTAAGTTGTATGAGTTCCCTATATATTTCAGAGATTAACCCCCATTGGGGCTTTTACAGAAGGCCTGGGGTCCCCCTCTGCTTTGATGGGTATGGGTCCCCCCAACCCCCGAGGAACCCAAAGGAGGACATTAGGAGGTAGAAGTGATGCTGACCAGAGTCTGAAAGGCAGGTTGGGAGGAAGGACAGTATAATTCAGGACAATGAGCCAGAGAGAGGCGGAGAGGCTTCTAAGAGTGAAGAGAAATATGAGAGGAGGAAGCCCTCTCTCCATGGTTCTCCCACTGAAATGAGACATAAGACTCACTACATTGGAGCTAGGATTTATGTATATAAGGGACCTGAACCTCTGCGGGCTTAGTACCTGCAGGGCTCCTGGAATCAATCCCTCATAGATACAAAGGGACAACTCTAGCTAAGTTTTTTGGGGGGGTCAAAAGTTATACACAGATTTTCAATTACACGTGGTGGGATGGGGTCAATGCCCCTAATGCCCTCATTGTTCAAAGGCAAACTATGTACATGTATTTTTAAATAATTAAAAAATTCCAAAACATCCTGCCCTCTAAGATGTTCTGGAGCTGGTACCATCCATCCATCCATCCATCCATCCATCCATCCATCCATCCAATAAATATTTATTAAGCAATGACTCAGCACGGCATGGGGGTACAAGATAAACAAAAACAGACATGGACCCTGGCCTCATGAGGCTCACTCTGGGTAGGCCCAGCAGCACGAGGGCCCCCACTGCCATCCCTGGCCCTTGAGAGTACCCCCAGTTGGAGTCCAGAGTTTTTTCTGGGTCTACCCTGCCCATGCTGGGGACCTGTCCCCCATCCCATCTCAGTAGAGCAGAGCAGCTATGAACACAAGCTCTGAAGTCAGGCAGACTTAAATGTCAACCCCAGCCCTGCTCTTTGAGCTGAAATGCCTTGGATAAGTTAAACTTCTCGAAGCCTCAGTTTCCTCATCTGTAAAATGGAGATAAGTTAAATACAATGTAAATCAAATCAACTGATAAGAAAGGAGCTCCAAGAATATTATTTGTTAAAACCAAAAATGCTGGCCCTGGCCAGGTGGCTCAGTTGATTGGAGCATTATCCCACACATCAAAAATTTCCGGTTACACTCAGAGCACATATATAGGTTGTGGGTTCAATCCCCAGGCAACCAATTGATATTTCTCTCTTACATTGATGTTTCTCTCTCTCTCTCTCTCTCAAATCAATAACACATATTCTCTGTGAGGATTTGAAAAGATGCTGAACAGCAATCCTGAGAAAGAAAAACAAAGTGGGAGGGATCTCAATATCAGATATCAAGCTGTATTACAAAGCCACTGTTCTCAAAACTGCCTGGTACTGGCACAAGAACAGACATATAGATCAATGGACTAGAATGGAGAACCCAGAAATCGACGCAAACCACTATGCTCAATTAATATTTGACAAATGAGGCAAGAACATACAATGGAATCAAGACAGTCTCTTCAATAAATGGTGTTGGGGAAATTGGACAGATACATGCAAAAATGAAACTAGGCCACCAACTTACACCATACACAAAAATAAACTCAAAATGCATAAAAGACTTAAGCATAAGACAGGAAACCATAAAAATACTAGAGGAATCCACAGATAGCAAAATTTCTGACATATGCCAAAGCAATATCTTCATCAATACAGCTCATAGGGCAATGGAAACTAAAGAGAAAATAAACAAATGGGACTACATCAAAATAAAAAGCTTCTGCACAGCAAAAGAAACCATTAATAAAACAACAAGAAAGCCCGCTGCATGGGAGAACATATTTGCCAATGTTATCACTGATAAGTGTTTAATCTCCAACATTTACAGGGAACTCATAGAACTTAACGAAAGGAAGATAACCCAATCAAAAAATGGGCAACAGACCTAAACAGATACTTTTCAAAAGAGGACATAAGGAAGGCCAAGAGACATATGAAAACATGCTCAAAGTCACTAATCATCAGAGAGATGCAAATCAAAACGATAATGCAGTACCATGTCATATCTGTCAGAGTGGCTGTCATTAACAAATCAAATGACAAGTGCTGGCGAGGATGCGGAGAAAAAGGAACCCTCATGTACAGATGGTGGGAATGCAGACTGGTGCAGCCACTGTGGAGAACAGTATGGAGTTTCCTCAAAAAACTAAAAATGGAATTCCCATTTGACCCAGTAATCCCACTTCTAGGAATATATCCCAAGAAACTAGAAACACCAATCAGAAAGGATATATGCATCCCTATGTTCATAGCAGCACAATTTACAACAGCTAAGATTTGGAAACAGCCTAAGTGCCCATCAGCAGATGAGTGGATTAGAAAACTGTGGTACATCTACACAATGGAATACTATGCTGCAGTAAAAAAGAAGGGATTCTTACCATTTGCAACAGCATGGATGGAACTAGAGAGCATTATGCTAAGTGAAATAAGCCAGTCAGAGAAAGATAAATATCACATGATCTCACTCATTTATGGAATATAATGAACAACATAAACTGATGAACAAAAACAGATCCAGAGACAGAGAAGCATCAATCAGACATCAAACCTCAGAGAGAAGATAAGGGAGGGTGGGGGTAAGGAGGAGAGATCAACCAAAAGACTTGTATGCATGCATATAAGCTTAACCAATGGATACAGACACGGTGGGGGGGGAGGTGAGGGTATGAGTGGGGGGAGGGCAATGGGAGGATAAGGACACATATGTAATACCTTAGTCAATAAAGAAAAAAATAAAAGTAAATTTAAAAAATGCTAAACATTTAAAAAATCTTCATTGTTGAAATATTACATAGGTCCTCCTTTTGAACATTAAAAAAACATATATTTTATTTATTTTTTTTTTTACAGAGAGGAAGGGAGAGGGATAGAGAGTTAGAAACATCGATGAAAGAGAAACATTGATCAGCTGCCTCCTGCACACTCCCTACTAGGGATGTGCCCACAACCAAGGTACATGCCCTTGATCAGAATTGAACCTGGGCCCCTTCAGTCCGCAAGCTACCACTCTATCCACTGAGCCAAACCGGTCAGGGCATGAGCATTTTTAACACAGTATGAACCAAGCCGAGCTTTCAAAGAGGGCTATCTTGTGGGTGAGCTCGTGTATATTCACAGGCTCTACCAGAAAGTCCACAAAACAGCTGAGGCAGTGCTGCTGCTCTGGGCCTGGAGCAGAAAGAAGAATCAGTTTTCACTGGGTACAATTGGTGCTACAGTTGACCCTTGGACAACACAGGCTTGAACTGCAAGGGTCCACTTAACACACGGAAAGTTTTCCTCTTGCAAACAGGGGAAGTACACTTACAGTATCTATAAATACAGTGCAGTACTGTAAATGTATTTCACCGTCCTTATGATTTTCTTAATGACATTTTATTTTCTCCAGCGGACTTCATTTGAAGAATATAGTATACAATACATATACCATACAAAATATATGAACCGACTTTTAGGTTATCGATAAGGCTTCTGGTCAACAGGAGCGATTGTAGGCTCTTGGTAGTTAAGTTTTGGGGAGTCAACAGTTATTTGTGGATTTTCAGCTGCACACGGACCAGCCCCCTGACCCCCCACATTGTTCAAGGGTAAACTATATTTGAGTCCTTCCTCTGTGCAAGTTCTTTCAGATAAAAAACATTCAAATGGGGTTGCTAATACCCACAGGTCGACTGGAGGATTAAATTAATACATGTAACGCACTTAGCACAATGCCTAACCCAGACCAAGTACTCAATCCCACACCACAGTATTTATAGAGTACGTGGTAGTTTCCATTGGTTCCAATTCTTCATTCCCCCTCCCATAGCCACACCCTTGCCATGGTCACAGCACTGGCTCTGGCCAAGCGGGTGCTTACATGGTTAGGTATGCTCTCTTGCGGATTCCCGCCTTTTGCAGAACATACCACAGGTAGCAACTAGTCCAACAAGGGTGGGAGGCATGTGGAACAGGTCAGCACCCAGTCCATAGTCCAGAACCAAGCCCAGCTGAGCCCAGTCCAGATCAACCAAAACTCAGCCAGCCTGCAGGAAATACTGATTGTTGTATGACGCCAGTTTTTGGAGTCGTTGTTATACAGCATTATTATGACAAAAGCTGACTAAGACAGACTACTAGCATGTGGCAGGCCCTGTGCTAAGTACAGGGGTGAGCAAAAGCAGAGGGAGTCCCTGCCCTCATGGAGCTTATACTTCTAATTATGAAAGAGCCACTAGAGCATTTAAGGCAGGGAAGTGGGAGGGTTGATCTAGGCAGAGGGTCAAAGAGCCTGAAGAATGAATAGTAACTAGGTAAACTGCAGGCAAAGAAATAGAATGTGCAAAGGCCCTGAGGTTGCAGGGACCTGAGCTCCCACAAGGGGGTTGACACAGGCTGGGTAGCAAGGGACAAATGTGAGATGACATAGGGGGTGCAGATCAGGCAAGGATTTTTTTTTTTTAAAGCAGTGGGAAACTGTGGAAGGGTTTGGTGGAAGAAGAGGAGGACATGATTAAATTCATTTTGGAAGAGGTCATTTGGAGGTTACATACTGGAAGTTATGTTCGTTGAGGTAGTATTAGAACTATTACAACATCTGGGCCTGTCTCTGTATCTCTGCCACATTTGTGTCCATATCCATACCTGTGTCCTTGCCCTGGTGTCCAGCCCCAGAAGTTCCGGGGCCCCGGCCTCTTCCCAGATTCCTGGGGTCCTTCAAACTATACCGTGTGTGTATGTATACCCGGTGCATTTCCCAAACTCTTGCCCCCTTTCTGGGCATCTTGGGTCTCTCCAGGCAGGACTGGGTGTGCTGGCTCCAGGCGGGTATCTCTGGACCAGCAAAGGCTAAAGGCGACTCCCAGGGCTCCAGAGTCTGAGGTGGGTGAGGACTCCTCCCAGATGGGGACGAGGAGCAGGAGCCACGAAAGGCCCTGGCATCCACCAACCTCCCATCAGTGCAAATCAATGCAAGATTAAAATTCATGATGGTTCCGGGGCACAACTGCAAACAATTTGTTCAGTAAACTTTGCTCTAATTGGCATTCGTAGAATTTCCTGTTAATCAGGCCCCTTGGGCTCTGTGGGGTTGGGATGCTCTGTCTCCCCAAGAAAGGACAGGGAGCATGTGTGGTGGGAATGAGAGGAAGGGGCCGAGATCATGGTCAAACCTGGGTGTCTGTAATTATGTGTCTTGCTGTGGAGACCCAAGTGCCAGACTGGGGTGTCCACAGATGATATTGCGCAGGGCCTGCTTCTGTTCGATTCCAGGTAGGTCTCTGTGTGTTGGGGGCTCCAAGAAAGAGTAATTGGTGATGATCAAGTTGGTTCCTAGATTCAGAGAGCCTCCTGCCCATGAGCTGTCTATGTAAGCTGTCACCAAAGAGGGGCTGGGCCCAGGGGTGGCACTGCCCCTACCCCATGCGCAGTACCCCTTTCACCAGGGCCCTATTTCCCATCATGCACCAAAACCCCAAGAGCCAGGCCTAACAGTTTTTGGGGATTCTGCTGAACAATATCAATGATCGCAAATATGAAGAGAACTCACGTGGAGAAAGCGCAGGTAATGCAAGCGTAATTAGCTGTCTACAGGATCCAACAGATGGGTCTATACAAACCACAGGTGACATGAGACCTGGCTGTGTTTTATTGTGCTTGATCTTAAGGGCACTGTAGCCTCCAGGGGTAAGAAGAACCAAAAAGTCTAGAGGCGGCCCTGGCCAGTCCCTTGAGCAGGAGTGTCCAGCTCTGCTCACCCTCACAGGGAGGCATCCTCTGTCCTTGGGCAGGAATGGGGTCACCTTGGCACATGGTCAGAGCCTGGCACACAGAGACCAGAAAGGTGTAGTGCATGGGCGCGTGCATGCCTGTGTGTGTGTGGTGGGCCTCTGGGTGCCAGGGCTGCCTGCAGCTCATTTCTCTGAATGGGTTTATGCTCAAACACAGAGTAACTGCAGTGCTGGTATAATTGTGTGGAAGGGGCTGTGTCTTATGCACAGATGGTGATGATGCTTCTGTGTGTATGTGTTTGTGCATGCCCAAACAGATAACTTGCCTGAGTGTGAGGGCGTTTGAGGGGGGGGTGCTGGCTGGAGGAGGGGGTGCGCGTGTGTCCCCCACCCCACAATCATGACCTCAGCAGGAGCAGCTCTTACCCTGGGGCCCGCCCTCACTGCTCCAAGCAGCTGCTTTCCCCCAGATGAACCCCTTTCTCCAGCTTCTCCTGCTCCTGCTGGGGGCTGGGCTGACTGGGGAGGGGACTCTGGAGGACAGTGCCCTCAGCAGGCAAGTGACCTTCCACAGACTCCTACTGCCCTCTTCTTCTTCAAGGGTCCCCGAGGCTGTGGACAGGAGAGGTTGTGTGACTGGATGTCAGTGCTGGTTGTATGGCTATGTTTGTGTGTGAGGAGGGGCTGGGCTAGAGTCTGAATGGTTCAGAAGCACTATACCAGGCCTTGGCTGTGTGGGAGGGAGCTAGCTTAGGGGTCCTACCCCTCCGACATGAGGAAGGGCCAGAAGAGCCTGGATTACAGGTGACAGGGACGTGGCTTTGCCCAGTTAGGGAAGTCCTGGGCCCACCCTAGGCTTATCCCAGGGCACCCAGGAGGCTCAGCCTAGGCAGAGGGCATGTGGCCCCCTCCACCTGCCAGATGAGGGAGACCCAGGATCTCAGCAGAGGTTGCTGAGGAGAGGGGAAGCAGGGAGACAGAGGAGAGAAGAGTAAAGAGGGAGTTAATCCCAGAGCACCTCCCCGAGGCCTGAGGGGAAGGAGTGGGCTCCAGAGTCCAGGTGAGACCCAGACAGGGAACCCAGGTCTGGGGCAGGTGAATGAACAGCCCATCGCCAGGATGGGCACTCTGAGCTCTTGTGACTGTGTAGAAGGACCCTGTGCCATGACACAAATCTGCAGACCAGCAGGGTGCTCTGCAGGTGTAATCATGAACAAGAGCCGAGCCAGCCCTGGTGGAGAGCAGGCTGCTGGGGAGGCTGGGGAGTAGCCAGTGCTGGGAAGCGGGGGCTCAGGGCTGTGGCCACCAGAGGAGGCACGTGACCGACCTAGGGAAGCCTGAGGGAAAGTTCTAAAGGAGGTGACATTTCAGCCAAGGCCTGAATATAATAACATGAATTATTATTTGTAATAAAGCAACAAATAATAGCGATACTGAGCAACCTGCCATATGACAGATATAGTGCCCCGTTTACCGTTTATAACTGCCCTGGGAATTAGATACTGGGACACCCATTTTACAGATGGGGAAACTGAGGCCCAGAAAGGGAAATTCTTTGTCCAGGAATCCATAGCTGATGGGTGACAGAGCCAAGATTTCAAGCCCATCAAAACCTGAGTTCCAGGACCAGCCTCCTGTGGTCGGTCCCAAGTCCCTTTGCCTAATGTCAGCAGCAGTAGCAGCAGCAGCACCAGCCTCGGAGTACCTGTCTGACCCTCAGAGGCTGCCTGGCAGCCTGGACCAGCCCCAGGTGGGCAAGATGCGGGCGAAACTGGGCAGGGCAGGTGTAGCCCTCAGGCCCGTGTTTGCAGAGCCTGACACCGACCTGGCCCTGTTTTCATTTGCTTTTCGGTTGAGGAGGCAAAAGGCCCACGTTTTTATGACACCAGCTTGTGATTCTATTTTCCGTTTAAATTCCGGGTGAGGGAAAAATAAGAGACATCAGAGAAACCTTCAGAATCTCATTTCGAGAGTCTGAGCTGCAGATAAATGAGCCTCCTGCAGAAACGCTACATCAAAGCGAATTTTCTCAGCTGTATTTTCTTTCTTTTAATAGGGCCATTTACTACATTAATATTCCAGGAAGTCATTTTAATTTTGTGTTTATCATCCATTGGGAAAGTTAAACGGGATCAATATGTAACCAGTGGCGAATTGGGGGATCTTGAGCGACAAGGGGCATGTTTGGAGGCTATGTGATCCCACAGCTGGGAGTCTTTAGGAGGGAGGAGGTGGGGGTGGGGGAAGGAGCATGGGGGAGTTGTAAGGTGGTAATTGTCTGAACATGCGCTGAAAGAACAATTATTGAGCGTCTACTAGTGTGGGGCGTTGCTCATGCTTTACCTTTTCCATCCTCACAACAGCTCATGAGCTGGGTATTCATATTCCCATCCTCACGCATGAGAAAACTGAGGCTCAGAGAACTTGCCCCATGTCCAAGGTCTTACGGGAGAACTCTGAGTCATTGCCTGATTCATTCCTCCAATAACTAAATGCCAAGCACCTGCTATGTGCCAGGCATTTTCCTAGCAGCTGGAGGCTTTAGGTCAATGAAAGTTAATTTACCAAAAGCCTAAGGCTTCTTGTCAAATCCACGGAATGTCTCTGGGTGACTTGCCTGCTTCTAGGGAAACAGGTGGGCCCCTGACTTTGCAGAGGTTACAGTCAGATGGGGAGACAGATAGGCTTTCACTAAATAATCACACAAGTCAAGATGAGCTTGCCTTTATGATAGAGGCTAGAGCCGAAATGGGGCTTTGTCTAGATTGGCAGGTCAGGGAAGGCTTCCTGGGGGTGATGTTGCTCCAGCTGAGATCTGAGGGAAATGTGAGTGAAAGGGAAGGCAGGGCCAGCGTCAGGGAGCAAGGGATGGGAGCTCCAAAGGTGGGAGGAGCCAGGGACCTTGAGGGGCTGCCGAGGTGAACAGCAGACCTGATGGGAACTCCTGAGCCAGGGAAGGACTTGGGGAGCCCCAGAAGGCTATGAGGGAGATATATATTCTGGGCCAAGTTTTATGAACTGAGGGTCCTCCACCTGTCTGGCAAAACCCTGGGTAGTGGAAGATGGGAGTGGGGGGTGGAGGTGGGGTGATGGTAAATAGATCTTAAGTGAAGCCCTGTGAGTGGATTTGGGAGGAGATCAGGGAAGATGGAGCTGGATCTTAAAAGGAGGAGATGGGTTTTCAGGGACTTGAGAGACAAAGAAGGCAAAACCCTTGGGATCATCTGCGACTCACCTCTTTCTCCCCCCCTCCCCACATTAGGTCCATCAGTTAGTCCTGTTGGCTTTACCTTTACAACACATTAGGGTCAAACCTCTACTTCCCCCAAACTCAGCCACCATCTACTCGCAACAGCCTCCTAACTCTTCTCTCCGCTTCTGTCCTGGACTCTCTACAGTATGTTCTCAACACCGCAGTCAGAGTGATACTTTCAAAACATAAATCAGATCATGCCTAAAGCCCCTGGTGGATTCCTGTCTCATTCAGATAAAAGCTAGTCTTCACAAAGGCCAACAAGGCCCTAGACAGTCAGCACTTCCCCCGTTACTTCATGACTCCCATTCCACCTTTGCTTGCACCGCTACCCTTACCAGCTTGCGATTCCTATCACATGCCAAGTATGGTCCCACCTCAGAGCCTCTGCACTCTGCACTTACTGTTCCCTCTCCCTGCAATGCTTGTCCCCCAGATATGTGCTTGCTGCCTCTTTGACTTCTTTTGCGTCTTTTCTCTGTGAAACCTCCTCTGTCCACCCTATTTTATATTTATTTAAAAATATGTTCTCATTGATATCAGAGAGGAAGGGAGAGGGAGAGAGAGAGAAACATCAATGATGCGAAAGAATCATTGACTGGCTGCCTCCTGTAGGCCCCACACTGGGGATAAAAACCCACAACCTGGGCATGTGCCCTGACCGGGAATCGAACCGGGACCTCCTGGTTTAAAGGTTGACACTCAACCACTGTGACACGCCAGCTGGGCCGTCTGCCCCATTTTAATTGCGGAACACCTCCCAGGGCTCCTTCTCTTCCTTAGCTGCTTGGTTTTGTTCGAGAGCACGTCTCGTTTCTAACAGATGTTACCATTTACTTGGTTATCTGTTTGTGGTCAGCCTCACCTCACTAATGGCAGCTTCACAAGGGCAAGAGTTTTGTCCATTTTGTTCACTGTTATGTCCCCTGTGCCTAGAACAGTGCCTCGTGTCACAGGTGCTCGGTCCACCACATAAGAAGGGACACCTCCTCACTTTGGGAGGCAGGCAGCAAGGCTCCAAAGGGAATTCTATCTCAGCTTTGAGTTGTTTTTAATTTTTTTATTTATTTCCCTGACTCCTAACAACAGTGCTTCATAGTGACAACTATTATTGGCCCCAAGTTACAGATGGGGAGGCTCGGGGAGGGAGTGGAATAAGTGGTAGATGTGAGCACCCTTCCTTTCTCAAGGACAGATGGCACCATCTACCATCTACAAGACCTTGGGCAAGCTTCTGTCCTCTCTGTGCCTCAGCATCCTCATCTACAAAATGGGCACAAGCACTGTATCTACCTCCAAGGGTTGTTGGGAGGCTTACACAGGACAATACATGCCCACTCCTTAGCGTGGGCCGCATGGAAGGTGCCTTGTTTCGTAACGCGAGCTACAATTATTCTTGGAGCTGTGCTCTGCTGCCTGGGTCAGGCCTCTGGGGCACTACCCACCCCGGGGTCTCCATCCCATTTCCACGGGGAACCTCGGGTTCAGCCCAGGGCTCTGCCTCCAAATGGCAGTGGCTGGGCTTGTCCAGTCCCATTTGTTTAGGCGGAATTTAATTTCTCCCCAAGCTGAGAGCCTTCTGCCCCCTCCTGCTCCCTCCTGCCCTTTCTCTTGCTCTCATCAGCGGGAAAATGAGCTCCAGGAGCTTTCCTCCTGGTCCAGAAATCCAAGGTGAAGAATTTCATTAACAATCAAGAGGACATAATCAACATTCTAATAATTCCAAATCCGCACTCCCCCGTTTGCAGCCCCTCAGAGTGCCCCCCCACCCTCCCACTCCACCCCACTCCCCATGCGCACAGACACACTCACCTTGACAAAAAAAAGATCTCATTTTCTCGCCAGCCAAATTTGCTTTGCTTTTCAATTCAGCTCCTTACCTTCTGCCCTGATGATGAGGGGATGTGCTCGGACTTCCTGGACATTTCCTGCTTCTGAAAGAGATGTGAGTGGGAACAATGGCATCATGAGGGGTTTGTTTCCCTTACACCTTCTGGAAGGTTCCAGGGTGGGTGACACTTTCACCGTAGGGACTCAGGAAGCCCTACCCCATGGCCGGAGGAGAACTTCCCCTGGTTGGGAGAGAGAGTTCTGACCATCTCTTCTCTAGGACAGATGAGGGCTCTAGAGTAAGTAGCCTTTTCCAATTTCACTTGCAGTTTACACAGAGCAAGGACTATCGCAAACCCCCTACCCAAACACTTGGGCGGATGTAGCCTGTACCACCTTCTGGCTCTCTGACCTTGGCTAAATGAATCTTTCTGAGCCTCAGTTTTCTTATCTGTCAAATGGGGATGCTGGCAATAATGCCCCCCACTCAAGGTCACTGGGGGAATGAAAGAGATCATGCTTAGCACAGTGCCTGGTTGGAGTGGGCACATAGCAAGGACCAGTGCCGCTATTGTTATACGTGTAGAAGTGGTTATGCAGTGGTTCTCAACCTTCTGGCCCTTTAAATGCAGTTCCTGATGTTGTGACCCAACCATAAAGTTATTTTTGTTGCTGCTTCATAACTATAATGAATCGTAATGTAAATATCTGATATGCAGGATGGTCTTAGGCGACCCCTGTGAAAGGGTCGTTCAACCTCCAAAGGGGTCGCCACCCACAGGTTGAGAACTGCTGAGTTACAGTATGTTTGGCGTTTGAGCCCTACAATGTGGTACTCACCATCCTCTCTCCCTCCTCACCCATCCTTCATCCACTTGGGATACACTGAGCTCGTAGTGACACAGTGACATATAGGCAATGAGTGAACATGTCCAACAGGAATCTACAGCGCAGTGTGGTCTGAGCTGTGACGGGCCGAGCTGCGGGGCTATGAGAACCCAGTGGGTGCCCTGCAATGTCCAGGAGCTGACTCGTGTGTGGAGACCTGAGGAATGAGGAAGGATTTGCCTGGAGAGGAGGAGTCAGAGGGCTTGAGGGTGGAAATTGCCAGTGCGAAAGGCTTGGAGAGGAGAATGCAGGAGGCTGGGAGGGCAGTTCCTTCTGTGGTGATGAGCGGGCAGTTGGGACCAGGCCAGAGAGGTTTCTCAGAGAAACACTGTCTGGCTGCATGTGGGGAACAGATGGGAGAGGGGAAGGTGGACATGGAGAGAGGAGTGAGCAGGTAGATGGGCCTGGGCTGGTGAAGGCTGAGTACTTGGGGAAAGTGGAAATGTGCGTTCCAGGGGCAATCCTGGGACGGGCCAGCATTGCCTGCGGGGTGTAGGGGATGATGGCTGGCTGGAGTCTGGCTAGAGCACCCAGCCCACCAGGACCTGGCAGAGGCACCAGGGCTGAGGGGAGGATGGCCCCTGTGTGTTGGGCACTTAGGTGGAGCTGCATGTGGCCCAGGTCCTTGTCTGGGAAGGTGTCTTGGGTTTGGTGGAGACGGAGCGAGGAACCGAATCCCAGGGCTCTGTGATGTGCTCTAGGGGCAGGGGGCAGGGGCCTTGAAAGTCCAGAGTCAAGAGGATGAAGGAGAAGAGGCGAGGGAAGAGAAAGAGGGGAACTAAAGGTTGCTCTCAGCTCTAGTGTCTGTGGCTCAGGCAGAGCTCCCCTCCCCCACCCCGTTAGGGGCAAGGACAGGGCTGTTGCTGTGTTCCAAGTGACCAGGAGTTGTTTCCTACAGGAGTGCAGCCGCGTAGCAAACCTCCAGACCCCCTTCCCTCCCTAGGACACAAGCCTCTGGGTCACCTCCCCAACCTCTACATGTCCCCCTGGGCGTCCTGCAGCAGGTCTCAGAGTGAGTG
>PVJC01037633.1:0-17113 GCA_004026665.1 Murina feae
GGGCTGGGGGCAGGTCCCCAGTGATGACACACACACACACACACACACACACACACACACACACACAGAAGGCACCTGGCAGACTGGGGCCATCATAGGACATCCACTGAGGGGTCCCAGACTGTGAGAGGGCACAGGTCGGGCTGAGGGACTCCCTCCACGCCGAGTGCACAAATTTTTGTGCACCGGGCCCCTAGTCAATAATAATCATTGTTGTGTTGGCAAGTGGTGTTGGCAAGGAATATATAGATCAATGTAACAAAATAGAGAGCCCAGAAGTAGACCCACATAAATTTAGTCAAGTGATTTTTGATAAAGAAACAAAGGTAATAAAATGGAGCATTTGTATTTTCAACAAATGGTTCTGGAACCACATCCACATTAAAAAAATCATCTAGGTATAGACATTATACCCGTTCCAAAAATTGACCCAAAATGGATCAGAGACCTAAATTAAAACACAAAACTAAAATTCCAAGGAGACAACAGAAGAAACTCCAGATGATCTTAAATATGGTGATATTTTTTATCTACATAAAAGCACAATCCATGAAAGAAATAATAGATAAGCTGGGACTTGATTAAAATTGAAAATATCTGCTCTGCTAAAGAAAGGTCAAATGAATGAGAAGAAAAGGCACAGACCAGTGGAAAACTATTTTCAAAAGACACATCTCCTAAAGAACTGTTGTTCAACATATACAAAGAAGTTTTAATACTCAATAATAAGAAAAAAACAATTAAAAATGTTATATAATAAGATACTACTACACACCTATTAGAATGGTCAAAATCTTGAACACTGACAACACCAAATACTGATAGGGATGGTGATCATTGCTGGTGGGAATGCAAAATGGTACAGCCATTTTGGAAGTCTGATAGTTTCTTAGAAAACAAATATAATGCTATATAGTCTAGCAATCATGATCCTTGGTATTTACCCAAAGGAGTTGAAAAGTTATGACCACACAAAAACATGTAAATTAATGTTTATAATAGCTTTATTCGTAATTGTCAAAACAAGGAAGACACCAAGATGTCCTTCAGTAAGTTAATGAATAAATAACTTCATGGTACATCCAAACAATAAAATATTATTCAATGTTAAAATAAATGAGTTATAAAGTCATGAAAACACAGGAAGGAATCTTAAATACATATTACTAAGTGAAAAAGCAATCTGAAAAGATTACATGATCTATGATTTTAACTATATAACATTCTAGAAAAGACAAAACTGTAGGGACAATAAAAGATCAATGGTTTCCATTCAGGGAGCAATGAGAGACGGTTAATAGACAGAGCACAGATGATATTTAGGGCAGTGGATATAATCTGTATAATACCAGAATAATAGATATATGTCATTATATGCTTGTCTAAACGCATATAATGTACAAGACCAGGAATAAACCATAATGTGTACTATGGACTTTGGGTAATTATCTTATGTCAATGTAGGTTCATTTTATAACAAATGTACCCTCTGGCAGAGAAGTGATAGGGGAGGCTTTGCATGTGTGGAGGCAGGGTGTTTACATACCTTCTCCTCAATTTTGCTGTGAACCTAAAGCTTCTCTTTAGGGGACTCTGTTGAGCCAGCACTGGTGTGAATAAAAGTTCTTTTCTGAATCTCTGAGTGTGTATGGTTTGTCGCTTTCTGCCAGCCTCATTTCTACCATATCATTTGGTTCCCTGACTGGGAAGCCAACAGCCATGGTGGCCCTTTGAGTCACTGTTTTCAGAAGCCAGGAGAGGAGGCCACTAATTTCAGGTTCCCGCGATGGGCAGGAAGGCAAGTTGCCAGTGATTTCACTGAACCCTGTCCTTTGCCAGGCCCAACAGTAGTTGGCCACCACTGTGTTCAAATGGACTCCAGGGAGGACAGAAAAGTCTGCCAGGTCCAGGACATCAGACTGGTAAGTGTCCCTGGGGACCCAGAACTGAGTTCAGGCCTGCCTCTAATGCTAAAGGGGAGCTTACTCACCTCCCAAGTGGTGTAGTCCCTGCATAGGATAGGGGACCCGTGGGACGGGAGTCTTGAACTCTGTGTGAATCTGTGTGCATGTGTGTGTGAGTGACTGTGCTCCACGGAATCAGCTAAGGAGATTGAGTGAGTCCCAACCTGCGACTCCATGGTGACCTCACACAGCTTAGGGTGGTGTCATGTTCTAAGGGACACTGTTCCTCCTGACAAACCTGATCTGGGTTAGGGGCTTATACTAACCTGCCAATGCTAACAGGCACCTAATTCCCCACAAGTGTAGCAGCCAGGCAGACGACATAAAAAAATAAACAACCCTCTTTTTGTGGTCTCACGACATGTTCACTGCGAGGTTTTTAGTTCATCATTTTGGACACCTCAAAGCCCACTGTTCTGGGATGTATAATTAAAAACTTTAAGAAAGGGTTATCAGGAGATTATGGGATCAAATTGACCCCTGGAAAGCTGCACATCCTCTGTGAATTGAAATGGCCCACCTTTGGTGTAGGGTGGCCCTCAGAAGGCACCCTTGATATCCCCACAGTCCGGGCTGTATTTAAGGTGGTCATGGGAAGCCCCAGCCACCAGGACCTGCTTCCTTACATAGGCCAATGGTTGGAAATAGCTCAGATCAGTTCTTCCTGGGTCTGGTTCTACATTACTGGTTAGGGACAGTGTAAGGTCCTTGTGGCACAATGTGAAAGAAAGACTTCACAAAAAGTACAATGGCCTCCCATATTACAAGGAGACTCAGAGGAAGCTATTTCACTGCTACCACCATACACTCCCTATAAGTACTTCTCTCTTGGACTGTGACCAGCATGGCTAGAGAGAGGACATGAGTCCTGAGTAGGGGCGATGGGGGGTTGAGAAAATAAAAGAGACAGACACAGAGACAGTAAGGAAAGCTGGGACCGGGTTGGACAACTGCCCTCTGATAAACAGACAGTAACCTAGAGCTGGTGCAGCACATTTATTTTATACAATAAATCTAGGAAGTTTTACTAGAGTTTAAGGCAAAGGAAATTATGTGAAATCATGGTTAAAGATCAAGCTGCAATTCTTCATTCTTGTAGCTTCTTTGTAATTGTCACTCCTAGCTGAGCCTGGATAATTGCATCTGTTTCTTGTGCCTGGCTGAACTTAAATAATTATACCTACCCCCTGGCACCTGAGCTAAGGGTCAGGCTGACAACATACTTGCCTCTAGCATGGTATGTTTCCAGGATGTGGCTCTGCCAACACCACCGGACTCAGCTGACAATAACCAAAGAAATGCACATGTGCCTTCCCAGGTGCTCTCTACAACCCCCAATGCCCCATTACCTGAAGATGGGGAACCTCATCTGCCTAATAGCCCACCTCCATTGATTTCACCTCTGCCTGCAGCTAGACCACCACCACAACCAGGGTCAATCGAACTTATGGGAAGACATCTTAGGTCAGTGGCCCAACCAAAGGACCTAGACCCCTAGCAGCAATTCAGATGTCATTGTGGGAGGTAAGAGGTCCACAGAGAATAGGCCCTATTGGGACCTTACAAGAGGGGGTGGCTGGTCTTCTACTATCATCCATTCTCTACCACTGACCTCCTCAATTGAAAACATCAAACACCGCCATATTCCAAAAAACCTCAAGTGATGGTTGATCTCCTGGAATCCATAGTTCAGACTCATCACCCCACCTGGGTTGACTGTAAACAGCTCCTTCTCACCTGTTCAGCACAGAGTAAGACTGACAAATTGTCACTGAAATCAGGAAATAGCTCCAGACTCAAGCCCCAGCTAGACACTTAGATATAGAAGCCTGGGCATGAAAAGCCTTGCCTGATGAAGAACCATCCTGGGCCCCAAACATGGAGGGAAGAAGTCATCTATAACAGTGGTTGCCAACTGGTGGTCTGTGGACCACTGGTAGTCCGTGAGAAAATTTTGGTGGTCCGCAGAAAAATTGGACATTATTTGCATTTTTTATGTTTTATTAATCCTAATCCTATCTAATAAAAGAGTAATATGCAAATTGACCATCACTCCAACAAACAAGATGGCCACCCCCATGTGGTCAAAGATGGCCACCCCCATATGGACACAAGATGACCAGTAGGAAAAGGCAGTTGGGGGTGATCAGGTCTGCAGTGGAGGGCAGTTAGGGGTGACTGGGCCTGCAGGAGAGAGCAGTTGGGGGTGACCAGGTCAGCAGGGGAGGGCAGTTGGGGGTGACCAGGCCTGTAGGGGAGGACAGTTGGGGGTGACCAAGTCAGCAGGGGAGGGCAGTTAGGGGCAATCAGACCAGCAAGGGAGCAGTTGAACATCCATCAGGCTGGCAGGGGAGTGCTTAGGAGGTGATCAGGCTAGGAGGCAGAAGCAGTTAGGGGCAATCAGGCAGGCAGGCAGGTGAGTGGTAGAGAGCCAGCAGTCCTGGATTGTGAGAGGAATGTCTGACTGCCCATTTAAGCCTGATCCCACCAGGATGGGGCCTAAATGGGCAGTCAGACATCCCTCAAGGGGTCTCAGATTGGAGAGGGTGCAGGTTGGGCTAAGGGACACATCCCCCTTCATACGCATGAATTTCGTGCCTGGCCTCTAGTAAATAATAATAAAACAAAAAATATTCTAAGAAATTCTTATATTCTGACTGAATCACAATTTTTGCCTTTACATTGCATTAAATTCATGAAATGTACTAGAGTCTAGTACATTTCATGAATTCTCCTTTCTAGTAACTAGAGAGAGGGAAACAAGAGAGCTGTAAGCAGCTACAGTATTGTTTCAACCATTACAATAGTCACCCACGCCACAATTACCAATTCTCATCTGATTGTTTTTATTTTATTTGTATATTGTATATAACTGTGTATTTTATTTAACTGTTAAATTAATGGCATCAAATAATTTGACTTTAATAACTACCATTTTTTGTTTGATTTTAGATTCAAATGAAATAAACCCATAATGAGTGAAAAAAGCAAAGAAATATTTTGCATTTCTTTAGTAATACAAAAGATAGTGTAACTAATGATAATAGTAACAATGGTAATATGTGCACTTCACTTTGCTGTGAGCTCAGAGTCTCCACAGTCCTTGTCAGGCACCCTTAGGAAGAACATTCAAACTGGAGGCAAAGAGAAGAAAAAACTCAAAGTATCAAGAAAGTATGATTCGAATTACTTGAAATATGGATTTGTTTAAGAACCTGGTAGTGAGATGCATCCACGGCCGCTTTGTATTGTGTGTTCTAAGAGTTTATCCAACGATGCCATGAACCTTTGAAACTGAAAAGATACTTGTAATCAAAACACCTGGATTTAGCTATAAAAAAAACAAACCACTCAAATATTTTCAAAGAATGCATGTAATTGCTTTAACAAAAATGACTGTTGGAGATAAATCCTTATTAAAGGCTTCTTATGTGATAGCACTTCAGATTGCAAATAATAAAAAGCTGTATAGGATTGGAGAATTAATTAAGCCTTGCATGTTACAAACCTGTGAAGAGGTTTTGGGAAAGCATGCTGTCCAGAAACTAAAAGCAATTCCTATGTCTGCTAACACTGTCAAATGTAGAATTGAAGGCATGGCTGAAGATATTGAAAATTAAATTATAAAAATGGTGAAAAAGTCACCAATATATTCAATTCAACTTGGTGAATTAACAGACGTAAGTACCAAGGCACTTCTTTGTTTGTGAGGGTTGAGTGTGAAGGAGAGTTACAGCAAGAACTACTTTCTTTGCTTAACTGACCGGTAGACCAACTAGCTCTGAGATTTTTGAAGCACTTCACAGTTATTTCCTGGAACACGGAGTTGAATGGAAACAATGTATTACGATATGTGCAGACAGTGCCTCAAACATGACTGGACATCTTTCAGGAATTGTTGCAAAGGTGAAAAATGTTGGTCACCCAGACATTTTGTCTACACACTGCATTATACATCATGAGCAACTTGTGGCAAAAAAATGTCCCCAGGACTACACAATGTGTTATCAAATGTTATTAAAATTATAAATGAAATTTGACATAAAGCGCTCAATTCTCAAATATTTGAGGCACTTTGCAAAGAAATAGGTTCCGAATATACTCACCTTCTTCTTCACACTGAGGTGAGATGGCTGTCCGAGGGCAAAATACTAACCGGACTGTTCACCCTGCATGAAGAAGTCAAAACGTTTTTCCAGAGGCAAAATAATCCAAAATTACAAGAACTCTTTTCTGACGATGAGTGGGTAGCCAAGCTTGCATACCTGGCAGATACTTTTTTTGCTATTAAATGAACTAAACATATCCTTGCAAGGACAACTTAAGAACGTATTCACACTTCAAGGTAAAATGGATGCTTTTCAAAGGAAAGTATTACTGTGGCAAACGGGGTTGGCTGAAGAAGATCTGCAAATGTTTTCAAACTTTGATGAATATAGGAGAGAGAAGGAAGTCAACCAGTAGGTAGTTGAACCATTGTTCAACAGACCTTGCAATCACTCACAGAACCTTTTGGTCGCTATTACCCAAAGAAAGAAGATCCCAGGCATGGCAATATGTGCATAACAGATCCATTTGCAGCAAACATTGAAGATAACAATTTAGGCTTCAATGAAAAAGACAGCCTCATTGATCTATCATCCGAGGGCATTCTCAAAGCTGAATTCCAGTCATCCTTAACAAGCCCTCATTTTGGGATCTCCATTAAAAGTGAATACCCATTGCTGAGTGAAAAAGCAATGAAAATTTTGATTCAACTTTCAATATGTTTATGTGAAAAAACATTTGTCATAGTAATTAAAACTTGGTACCAGTCTCTGCTTGAAATAAAGATGGCTCTCCATCTTGTAGTAATGTCATTGGAGCCAAAAATCCATAAACTTATTTCAAGCAAACAGAAGCAAATATCACACTCTAAAAATATGTAATACTTAAATAAGCTCAATTATTTCATAAAACTTAAACTTACTTTAATAAATTTATTATAATTAAACAACCTTTGAAGTTTTTGGTATTATTAAGTAAGTATTTATAATGTTGTTATATTAAATAGGTGCATTCCATATTAATAAAATGGAAGTTCTCTGATCTTGTTTTACAAATATATTTATCTTTTAAAAAATTATATTAGTGGTCCACGGGATTTAAAATTATGAATGTAGTGGTTCGTGAGGTCTTAAAGGTTAGAGACTGTTGGCTAGAAAGATAACCACTCATCTTCCTCCAAGGGATGAGGGTAGGGGCCAAGAAGTCTACAAACATGGCAAAGACTTCTGAGGTCTTGCAGAAATGGCATGAGAGTCCATATGATTTCTATGAGAGACTCTGTGAGGCTTTCAGAGTACACACTTCAACCCAGAGGTCCTTGAAAGTCAGTGCATGATCAATGCTGCCTTTGTGGGGCAGGCTCAAACTGACATAAGACAGAACTTCAAAAATTAGAGGGATTCGCTGGAAAGAATGCCACTGAATTGTTAGAAATTGTCAACAAGGTCTTTGTAAATCAAGACCACACTGCCAAGAAGGAGGAAAAACAAAGGATGAAAAGGGAAGCAGTTCTCCTGGCCACTGCCTTAAGGCAGCCAGTCCTGCCAGAAGAGCCCAGACAGAGACAACAAGGGACTAAAGAACCAGGAAGGAAAGGGCTCCTGAGATAAGACCAATGTGCCTATTGCAAGGAATCTGGGCACTGGAAAAGTGAGTTCCCCAACTGTCAGAAGGGAAGCCAGGAGCTTCTGCTCCACCCAGCTGCTACTGCAGGCAGAACCACTAGAGCAGTGGTTCTCAACCTTCTGGCCCTCATGTTGTGACCCAACCATAAAATTATTTTTGTTGCCACTTCATAAGTGTAACGTTGCTACTGTTATGAATCATAAAGTAAATATCTGATATGCAGAATGGTCTTAGGCTACCCCTATGAAAGGGTCGTTCGACCACCAAGAGGGTCGCAACTCACAGGTTGAGAACCGCTGCACTAGAGGATGACCTGATCGGCCTGGCAGGAGTAGATTGTGACTAGGAAAGACCGGGGGCTCTATGCAACTTGGCCCCCACGAATCCATGGTCGAAATGAAAGTTGGAGACCAAACAGTGAACTTTATGGTGAACACAGGGGCTGAACATTCTGTAGTGACACAAAAGGTAGCAACTCTATAATGACAAGAAATCACCATTGTGAGGGTTACCAGGACCAAAACCTGTAGACTATTCTGTGGCCCCCAACAATGCCAGATGGTAGGCCACCTGGTAGACATGAGTTCCTATATATACCAGACTAGCCAGTCCTGCTTTTAGGTAGGAACTTCCTGGCAAAGATGGGTGCAGAGATAGCTTTTACCTTGGATGGATTGGCATGACTGCACCTAGATAAGGAAGCCCCTCCCATAATTCTGTCTCTGATGGTACACGGGAGGAAGAATGGAGGTCGTATACCTCCCCACCTGATGAGCCAACAGTGACCCCGGAGCTAGAGGTTAAGTTCCCATTAGTCTGGGCAAAAGAAAATTCCCCTGGTCTGGCATGAAACCATGCCCCGATATTGATTGACCTGAAATCTGGAGCTCAGCCTGTCAAGAGATGCCAGTATGTGGTTCTATAGGAAGCACATCTGGGAATCCAGATTCACCTAGACCAACTACTCAAGAGGAGGCTTCTAAAGCAATGCTAGTCTCCATGTAACACCCCTCTGTTGCCCATAAAGTAGCCTAGAACAAATGACTACCACCCGGTACAAGACTTAGGGGCCATTAATGAAGCTGTTATCATGCTGCATTGGGTACTGCCTAACCATATACTCTGCTAGGACTCATACTTTCTGAGGCAGAAATGTTCACATGCCTGGACTTAAAGGATGCTTTCTTTTGTCCCCAACTAGTGCCTAATAGCCAGTCTCTATTTGCCTTCCAATGGGAACACCCCACCACAGGTGCAGAGGAATAATAATTTACTTGGACTAGACTGCTTCAAAGATTCAAAAACTCACCAACCTTGTTCAGCGGGGCACTAGCATCTAACTTGGCCAGGTTCCTAGCACAGGACTTAGGATGTGTCCTCCTCCAATACGTAGTTAGTCCCACTACTAGCTAGTCCCACTCGAGCCCAATGCTGAGAGGGAACTAGGGCTTTACTCAGGCTGCTGATGGAGGCTAGATACCGGGTATAGAAGAAAAAGGCACAAATTTGCCAAGAGGAGGTCAAATATTTAGGCTTCAGAAGTACTCAAGGCAAACGAATGCTTGGGGCTGAAAGAAAACAGGCAGTCTGAGCTATTCTAGTTTCCACTTCCTGTCAAGAAATTCAAGAGTTTCTAGGAGTCACTGGGTTCTGTCAAATATGGATTCCAGGATTTTCAGAACTGGAAAAACCCTTATATGAGGCCCTAAAACAGGAAAAGGCATCCCTTGTCTGGGGCCCTGATCAAGAAGAGACATTTATAACCATCAAGAGAACTCACGGGGCTTTGGGCCTCTCAGACATATCATGGGACTTCAACCTGTTCATACACAAAAACAGTGGGATAGTTCTGGGGATCCTAATCCAGGAATTTGAGCCTTGGAAGAAACTGGTAGCCTACCTTTCAAAACAAATTCAGTTGGTTGCAGCAGGCTGGCTGCCCTGCCTGAGGGCCTTAGCGGCCACCACACTGCTAATCAAGGAGATAGACAAGCTCATGTTGGAACAAAACCTAAACTTCAAGGTGCCCCATTCCATCATTACCTTAATGGATGCAAGAGGGCAGCACTGGCTAACTCATGCCCAGATGGCCCAGTACCAAGGGCTCCTATGTGAAAAACCATGAGTAAGATTGAAAGCAGTAAAAACTAAATTCTGCCACCTTCTTGCAGATAGCAGCTGGGGCCCCAGAGCATGACTGCCTGGAAGTGCTTGATGAAGTCTATTCCAGCTGGCCAGACCTGATAGATAAACCACTGCATAATCCTGACCTCATTCTGTACTCAGATGGCAGTAGTTTCATGAGTGAGGGCAAAAGATATGCTGGGTATGCAATACTTTCTAATTTTGAAACTGTGGAGGCAAAGGTCCTTCCTGAGGGATGGTTTTCCTAAAGAGCAGAAATGTGGGCACTAGTAGGGGCATTAGAACTTAGCAAGGATAAATAGGCCAACATATATACTGACTCACTCTATGCCTTTGCCATCCTACATATACATAGAGCTATATACAAGGAAAGAGGACTCCTTATTGTAGGAGGGGAAGGAATCGAAAACCAAAATGAAATCCTAAAACTATTAGAGGTAATCTGGGAACCAAAGGAAGCAGCAGTCATCCACTGTAAGGGACACCGAAAAGGAAAAGACTCAGTGTCAGCAGGGAACCATCGGGCAGACATGCAGCTAAACAAGCTGCAAGACAATAAGAAACACCATCCAAAATCTGGGCCCAGAACTACCTACACTCTCAAAATATACAGCTCAGGAAGAGGAATGGGCGCAGCAAGAGGGAAGAACTATGACCAAGGAATGATGGTGGATACTACCAGACCACAGATATATGTGCCAGAGCAACTAGCCCACCAGTTGGTTTTCTAGCAACGTGAAATCACCCACCAGGGAAAAAACGCTGTAGAAACCTTATTGAGCCAGTACTACCTGATTGCTTGACTTCCGTCCCTCTGTGACTCAGTCTCCCAACACTGCCTCTTCTGTGCTCAAAAGAATGCCAAGTAAGGCCCCATCGGGCAATTTGGAATCCAGCACTGCGGGCAAGGACCCTTTGAATATCTGGAGGTAGACTTCACTGAAATAGGACCCAGCAGGGGAAACAAATATCTTCTGGTTTTTGTCTGTACTTTCTTGGGCTGGGTTGAAGCCTACCCCACATGCACGGAGAAAGCAAGAGAAGTAACCAAAGCTCTAAGAGACATCATTCTGAGATATGGAATGCCATTAACTATCTGCTCAGACAATGGCCCAGCCTTAGTGGCAGAAGTAATATAGCAGGTAACTAAGACTCTAGGCTTCCAATGGAATCTACACATGGCCTAACAGCCTCAGAGCTCATTGAAAGTAGAACGCATGAATCGGACTCTTAATCAGTCTATGGCAAAGCTATGTCAGGCAACTAACTTGCCCTGGACTGAAATACTGCCTCTGGCTTTTCTGTGGGTACAATGTACCATGCAGGCAAAGATAGAGTTCTCCCTTTTTAAAATCTTATACTGGAGACCTCCCCCATTAGTCAAACTCAAGGGAGACATAAAATAAATAGGAAATTTAGAGATTCAAAAATAGCTGCATGGACTAGGAAAAACCATCCTAAGGCATGTAGGTGGGTAACTGACAGAATACCCATTTCTCTGGGAATAATGGTACATCGCCATAAGCCAAGGGACCAACTCTGGGTAAAAGACTACAAAAAGGAACCCATCAAACCAATCTGGAAAGAGCCTTATTTTGTAATACCAACCACTCCCACAGCCCTTAAAGTTGTATGTCTGAACACACTGGATACACCATTCCTGAGTGAAGGCAGCCCACCCGCCAAAGGACAACCAACCCGAGTGGAAAATAACCCCCAACCAAGACAACCCTCTGCAGATCACCCTTAAGAAGACAGTAAAACCTGCTGATCGACCTACACAAAAGCCTAAGGTCTCTGCCAGTGGACCAGATGGTCACCACGTGCTGGGCTGATTTTGGTTTTGGACCCTGTATCCTTACTTATCTTTTTCTGTTAGCAATATTAACTATCCTCTTTCTTGCCCTCCTCATTTATTGCTGTCCCCAACCAAGTACCCAACAAGAAGAGGCTGGTTTTTTTACTGTTGCTAAGTTTCTTTACTGAGAACTCCAGTCTTCCCAAATGTCCCTGCCTAGAAACGCCCTATGTAAACTGGAAAGACAGCCTTCTCAGGAAACAGGGAGGCCAGATGACTCTGCCTCCACATGTACCTGGAGAGGAAAAACTTATGGACTGGGACAATTAGAGTTGTCACAACCAGTTCCTACATGTTTTAAAAACCAACAAGGAATGGAGCTGGTAGGTCACATATTTGACAACCAATGTAATCAAACAATGGACCACCAAGGGACAATTAATTGTTCAAATGACCTACTTTGGTGTCACCCCTACTCAGGGATTTTCTTTGTATGCAGAACAAATGCCTATTTATGTCTGCCAGCTAACTGGACAGGAACTTGTATTATGGCATTCTTAACCCCCAAGATGAACGTTATCCCTAAAATCAATCTCTTGTAGTTCCACTGGCAGCACACATCCTATCTAAAAGAGCCATTCCAGTTAATTGGACTAGAAATCACTGCTGGAATAGGTACTGGTATTGAAAGAATAGCCTCATCAGCCTCCTATTACCAGAAATTATCAAAAGACCTTTCAGATGACATAGAATAGGTTACAAAATCCTTAGTAGCCTTACAGGATCAAGTAAACTCTCTAGCAGCAGTAGTATTACAAAACAGGTTTTCAGCAGTTAGCTGCTGAAAAGGGAGAAATATGTTTCTTAAACAAAGAGTGTTGCTTTTATGTTAACCAATCAGAAATAGTTAGAGATATGGCCCAGCAATTAAAGGAATGAGTCGCAAAAAAGATACAGGAATTGAGTCTAGTTTTAATTTGGCCTGATTATTTGCATGAACATAATAAGAATAGCAATTGATCACATAGGGTTCTTAAAATCTGCTTTCCTTTAATTTCATGATTGAGCTTCAATTAGCTGCTCAGGGCATAAAAGGTGAGCCATCAGATTTCCTGTAATACTTGTTGACTTGGGTGAATTCCTCAACTTCTTGATGTCCCCAATGATGTCTTGAGGTTCCTTCCTTGCCATCTTTCAGGAAAGCAAACTTGGTTCCTTACCTGGAAAGACTGCCATGAGCCATGTGATCAAACAAGGTTCCAGGCTTTTCTCTAAGGGGCTCTTATTGGCTTCAAAGTCAGTCTTCATTCCTTAAAGCTTTCTGGTGACAATCCAGAGTCCAGATATGTTTCTCTTAGACATGACATTCCAGACAAAGTCTTGGTTAATAAAACCACAATTGGCAACAGGTCTTATTGAATTCATGCAAAGAAACATATTTCTATGACTCCCACATTAAGAATTGCCAAATTCTGGAGGAATCAGTAGTGAGAAAGAGATATGATTTACCAAATTGCTTTAAAAATGTTTCCTTATATCTGAAAAACAAAAAAAATTAAAAATCAGAAATACTTTCAACAAAGGTTATAAAAATTATAATTACTTTTAGTTCATCCAGTGTCACAATCAATTTTTGTTTCTCTTGATTTTTCTTGCCATTACTTCTATAAATCCAGATACTCTACAGATTTTTTATAATTTTCATCCAGTTCAAAGGGGGGTGACCTGAAAATTTATTTTCAGAGATACGTAATTTATAATAGATCAGAGTCCTTTTCACATATCCTTCAGAAGATGTAACATTTTCCCAAATGCATTATAATAAAACAGTGACTATCTCTAAATGATAATAAGATTTGATTATAATTCAATTGATATGGAATCCTGTCCTCTCTGTAAAACACAATATTCCATAATAATAACCAAAGTTATAAATAAAAGTATATCAGAATTTATAGACTGCTGAAAATTTTTACATTTATCCTACATAACAAAAAATTAATATGCAAATAAACAAAATGGCAAAATGACTGGTTGCTATGATGTGCACTGACCACCAGGGAGCAGATGCGTAAAGCAGGAGCTGCCCTCTAGTGGTCAGTGTGCTCCCACAGGAGGAGAGAACCACTCAGCCAGGAGCCCTGCTCCTAAGCCATCAGTCAGATATCCCCTGAGGGCTCATGTACTGCTAAAGGGCTCAGGCTGCACTGAGGGGGACCTCTCCACAAGAGCATGAAAGTTATGCACTGGGCCTCTAGTTTAATAATATGCACATATAAATAGAATATAGTTTTTATTTGACAAAGCTTCCTATGTACCTTAAGTATAAAATTTTCCTTCAAAAGCAGACTGGAAAAGGACTAAACAAATTCTGTATTTGCTTACTTTAGATTAATTTATCTCATTAAATTTAGTATTCAGAGTATTTATAATTTCCTTTTAAGATTCCCTTCACAACCTTTCTATAACTTTCACAAATCTTTCAACCACTTTCAAAAACCTTTTTACATCCTAGATAATAAAAGCCAATGTGGTTGTGATGATCTCATGCCGTGACACCCTCACACTGTAACAACCCATCACCAAGAGGCTGTGTGTGCAGCAGGCTCACGTGGGTGGGCGGGGCTGCATGCGTGATGAGGTACATGCGGGTGGGTGGGGACTTGATGCTGCATGCAGGGCGTGGAGGTGGGTCCTGTGGCTCCATGAAGTGAGGCCAGTGGGGCCTGCGGCTTCATGCGCTGACGTCTGAGGTCCTGTGGGCACTGAAGGGGGCTTGACACTATGAGATTCCTCATCATGAGTGCACAAATTTCATGCATCAGTCCTCTAGTTCAGAAATAACCAGCTTTAAAATATATTGATTTTTTTTTTTTTTTTTTTTTTTACACAGAGAGGAAGGGAGAGGGATAGAGAGTTAGAAACATGGATGAGAGAGAAACATTGATCAGCTGCCTCTTGCACACTTCCTACTGGGGATGTGTCCGAAATCAAGGTACATGCCCTTGACCAGAATCAAACCTAGGAATCAAATCGGTCTGCAGGCTGATTCTCTATCCACTGAGCCAAACCGGTTAGGGCTCAGAAATAACCAGCTTTAGAACTCATTTCTTTTTTCCTTCAAATTGCATCTCCATGTCTCATGCCTTCTATTACCAAAACTATATAACTTCTTTTCAATTAGAAGTCTTAACTATTAAAACCTGAATTTAAAAAATATATATATATTTTATTGATTTTTTTACAGAGAGGAAGGGAGAGGGATAGAGAGTTAGAAACATCGATGAGAGAGAAACATCGATCAACTGCCTCCTGCACGCCCCCTTCTGGGAATGTGCCCACAACCACGATACATGCCCTTGACTGGAATGGAACCTGGGACCCTTGAGTCCGCAGGCCGATGCTCTGTCCACTGGGCCAAGCCGGTTAGGGCAGAAACCTGAATTTTTAAGTGACAAGTATATAATTAACATTACTCAGATTAGCAATACATTTACAATTTAAGATATATAAAATAAAATACAAGACATATTCATTAATAGAGTCAAATCCATTCTCTAGATTCTCTGTTTAAGCCAAAAGTAGGCAAACTCAGATTAATATTACAGTATTTCAAAATACCTAGATATTTAATACTTTTACTATTTAACTCAGAACTCCAAAGTTTTAAGTTACAAAAGACTTTACAATTTTTTAAATTTATTTACAAAGTAGGAGTGGCCCCTGCCTGAGATAATTCTGCAGCTCTGGCATTGTAGGAAAAAAATTGAGGGATTTACAAGGTTTTATTTCCCATATTTTCCTTTCTGAGTAGACTGTAACAACTCAAAATCTTGCATATAAGAAGAGGTCTTATCCTATTTCAAAACATTAAAAACAAACAAACAAACACAAAACCCTGAAGTAAATAGATGAGTATCTCCAAAAGGAGGGCCTGGGGCATTAGCCTTAGAATCTTCTCACACTAACCCAGAACAACAAATGACCTTCAGTTTTGAGGGGCACAAATCCAAAATGGCAGAGACAGAGGATTGCCTATGTTCATAAAATGGCAAAGAGTAAACTAAGCCCCCCAAAATAAGAAAGTAAGTAAAGAGCATCCTTAATCAAAGTTACATTATAGATAGACAAAACTATCACTAGCTAAGCATTTTGGGCGGCTGCCTTGAGAGGAAGCTCAGAGAGGGTCCCCAAGAGTCAGAACTGTCTGCAGCTGCTGGGAAGTTCCTGCAATCCCTTCCATGGGTTCAGCCTGCCATAAACAGCTGGGGCTCCCAACAAAGTAGGAAATACTCCATCTTTAAACAAACAAAGAGACACAAAACAACAAATCAACAGAGACACTCACATACAAGATTTACAGGCATGCATAACCCACAGACAAGAGCTTCAGACCATGCTTTCCCAAACACTAATTTCCTCTTGCCCTCAGTTAAGAGGCCATTTAAGAGTGCCTGGGTATACTCTCAGGTGGGGTTATGAGTGGCAAATATGGAAATAAAGTCCTGATCTTAGCATGGTCATCCAGGTAGGAAGTTTTCCAATTTAGCCAGTCTGAGGTGGAAAACGGAATACAGTTCCAATAATATCCTGCTGACTGCACATTCTCAGTGGCTCCCACTGGTTAATGGCAGAGAGGGAATTGTTCTGCTAGGGAAGCAACTCTATCCCCTCCAAATTCAGTTCCCTGCCTCTTTCTAATCTAGAGGGTGACTGTCTCAGGCTCAGTTTCAGTGCCTAGTGGTTCAGGAAAAGGAGGGAGCTCCCAGCTTTTGGAACACTTGGTAGAGGTTTCCCAACTATGGACTGCAAGGCATCCTCCCTTTTATTCTCCCACTCCCTACCTTTTTGTATTACAGGTACCACACCTTTTCTCTGAACCATGAACTTAGCCCTTTCTTTCTTTTTGTGGGAGGGAGGGGTCAGAATTATGCAAAAACATACAGGATTGAACATAAGGCACTTCCCCCCATTTCCTGCCCTCTGACAAAACAATCTAAACTAATAAAAGCGAAATATTAAAATTAACCATTTCTCCGAGACAGGGTAAGCCACGCCCACCAGCCAATCAGAGCGGCTGTATGCAAATTAGCCCAGCCAACATGGCGGCCGCCACTAACGGACCTGAGTAAACAGCCCTTTCCATTGCGGCAGGAGTGAAAGTGAAGCTGCGCCCTTCAGCTCAGCTCCGATTAAACTGCTTCTAGCAGTTTTGAAACATTGTAACAATCATAGAATTCTCCGGAGCTGAAGGAAAGAGCAGCCGGGGCCTAACCAGTAAAAGTAACAATTGTTTCATTATAGACGCTGCGAGGTGAAGCAGAGGAAGCTTCGTTAGTAGTTAGAAGGCCGCCTTAAAGGAACAGTGTATCAATTATAGAAGATGACCCCAGGCCTTCAAGGAACAGTATCAATTATAGGCGATAAATCACAAAAACCTGCGTCCAGCCGGCCTTGCTGGGACGTTGGTCAATGGGAGCTGTGGGCAGCCTTAAAGCCCCTCACCCAGGCTGGTCAGGCACGCCAGCAGGTG
>PVJC01037634.1:0-17101 GCA_004026665.1 Murina feae
ATAAAGGAGAGATTAAAGGTTTGGCTGACTATTTTCAGGAACCACTACTTCATGACACTAACTTATTCCATCTAGAACTGTTTAGGCTCTGTTTGCCTGATGGTTTGGAGAATCATTCAATATCTCTAAAAAGATTATCTATCTGTCTTAGTTTTTTTTATCTTATTTTAAAATTTTCATCATTTGTATATGATTCAGTGATGAGTTAGGAGAATAGGTATTAGAGACAGGTGTATGCCATTTTATATTTATAAAAAAATGCATATGATTTTTATATCTACAAATATCAGTCACTTGTCCACAGTTCCCTTAAATTGGGTAGGCTTGACATACACAATTTTGAAATAAATTGATTAAACTGATCCACTGTAAGAGATAGAAAATCTTTATGCTGTATTAATGTTTATTAAATCAAATTTCAAGTTTCGAATTGTTTACTCCTGTATGGAATCCGTTCTCCACATTATATGCAGTCTTGTCCCTTCGCTTGACTTCCTAACCTCTGTTTCCCTTTGTGCTTGGTGTGAATAAAAGAGCATGCTTTTGATGATTCATTTTCCTTTAAGCCTTCACTTCCTCTTTTGTGGTATGCTGTCCTTAGCTTTAGATAGCAGATAAATAATTTCCATCACATTTTGAAAAATATGAACACATCTGAAACTCAAGATAGCAGGGAGCTAGATGATACATACACTTACAACTCCTTTCACACTCTGCATCTTCGCCTAGCATACAGAGAATATTAAGGATGAAGAGAGTACATGGAAGTTTCTGGAAGTCACGGAGGATAGGTTTTGTCATTTTAGTCAATCGAGTTATGACTCTTACATGTTCTAAGAGACCCTTATTGGTTTCTTTGCAATGCTAAGTTATCGAGGCATGCTGCAAGGCTAACTTATAATTTTCCTCCAGCACTGCCGTTCCTATTTTTGAAATAAGCAAAACTTAAAAATGCATATTTTTCCAAATGTCTAATAGGTTTCTTATAGCAGAATGATTTAAAATAAAGTAGTTTATTTTGATGAACAAGCCGTTCTTGGTTATTTGCCTTGTCGATTTGTGCAGCCGTAAATCAGAGTCGGTGTTAGATATGCTTGTTTAAATATGCTGACATCAGTCTTCAGTTCTCCAAATTACAGTGAAAGCAGACTTCTGAGAAAGACCAATAAACAGTAGGTCAATTGCAGTTACGTGTAAATGAAAACCTGAAGGGCCACCTGTGGCCATAACTCATGTGCTCTCTGCTGCCAAAGGGTAATATTTGCACAGATTCAGACAGATTATAGTCTTCTGGACCACAGGCAATTTGAACAGATCAGAAGTAAACGTCTTAGAATAGCACCGAAGAATCAAAATATATGGAGACTGTTTCACCATCACTGTATGTATTACAAATACATATACCTGTTCAATAGAACAGTAGACTTTGTGTAATGATTTGTAACACTTTATCAGGTCACCTGTAAAGATAGATTTTGAAAGCCTCTTGCTCCATACCAAAGTTTTCAGTGTCTATGTAAGTCTCATTCCAGTACCAGTTTGAAACATGGCAATTTTTGTGAGTGGTAAGAAGAGAGGATAAAATTAAGCTTATAAAATTCTGCAATTGATTAGATCATCATATTGGAATTTTGATCCTATTTGTTTGTACTTGTACAAAGGAACAGCTTGCTATTTTGCTTGATTGATCTACAAATATGTCACTTTACAATTCCATTGAAGTTTCAACATGTTGCTCTTTCCATTTTATTTAAAAAATGTCATTGCTTAACTGGTATTTAAGTGAAAGTACAACACCATCCTCTGATGTTCTGTAAAATATTTGTGCTAGTAGAAATGTTTAGTTATTTAATTTTGCGTTCTTTCTGCATGCCATGTTGTCTCTGACAGTCTTCTTCCCATTCAAATGAGAGAGAACAGTGCTAACAGATCTGACATGTTTAGATGTTTATCAAAAGAGTTGGAAATGGACATTTTCATTCTTCTGAAACATTACATGGCACATCTCTTTGCATTAATTAATTTCTTCACTTCAGTCCACTTCTTTAAAAGCACAAGCCACTGAGCAATCACAACCGATGCCTAAAATTGTAAAAGTAATAGTTTTCAAGTTGCCTAATAATGTTCTATTTTTAATAAGAAATATGCTGTTATAGTGGACCCATTTTTAGAATCCATAATTATGCCATGTTTTTTTTTCTTAAAGTGGTCACAAAATAAGTTCATTATAGTTTCTTATGTAAAATCCTACTTGACAGGCCCTAGCTGGTTTGGCTCAGTGGATAGAGCATCAGCCTGTGGACCAAGGGTCCTGGGTTCGATTCCAGTCAAGGGCACATATCTTGGTTGCAGGTTTCTCTCCTACCAGGGCCCAGGTTGAGGTGCATGTAGGAGGCAACCAATCAATGAAAAGCATTGATGTTTCTCTCTGTTTTCCCTCTATCTTCCCTTTTCTCTAAAAATCAGTGGAAAAATATCCTTAGGTGAGGATTAAATAAAAAACAATCCTACTTGACAGAATGAGTGAGGAAAAGGTTTTATTATTTTTCCCAACATAGACAAATATATGGGAATGAAAAGCAGCATTCCCTCCATCCTTTTTTAAAAAAAATAAGCTAGAGAAAGATACTTCATTTTTAAATGTAATTCCAAAAAGTTCATATATTTTTAACTCCCATGAAAATAGCTGCCATCCCTGTTCATTTCTGATGAAATTGCTCTATTGAGCTGAAAAAAAATGCACATTCTAAATAGTGTGAAGCAAACACCTATTAAAATAGTCCTCATGACTTAATTGTAGAAGAAACATAGATATGTAATACTCACTGAATGTTATTAAGTATATTCTATAAGGCATTATAAAGGTTTTTAATGTGGTTTTTAAAAATGCAGCTCCCCCTTTGAGGAAATATATGGGCAAAGCTGGCAACTTTCATTTTTTGTTGAGTGACTCTAGGACTGTGTTCTGAAAGTACAGTCTTATGTCACACTTCTGATTTGAAAAACCTGCTGGCTTCCTTTCTCTTCTTGATAATATCCAAACTTCTAGCCTCCTTATAATTTTTATAATCTGATCTCAAATTTTCTCTTTGCATTAAAATCTTGTTAATCCCTATTATAGTTTTTAAGAAATATTTTTTTAATCTTTTTTAGAAAGAGAGAGAGAGCAATGGAGAGGGATAGAAAGATACTAGAAACATCTATGAGACAGATAGCCTGCCTCCTGCATGCCCCCCTACTGGGGATTGAGCCCACAACCTGGGCATGTGCCCTGACCAAAAATCAAATCAGTGACCTCTTGGTTCTTGGGTCAAAGCTCAACCACTAATCAACACTGCTTGGGCTTTATATTTTTTCTACAGCAGCCCACAGATCCATAGCTAGGTAAGAACACTTTTTTCCTCACATACTTGGTCTTTGTTCATAGTTTCCTGTCTCTATAGATTATAGCTTCTCTTACTTTATCTACTTATAAAATCACCCTCACTGAATATCCAGTTTCATCTTTAATTCTCCAAGTGACTTAGCGGTTCCTTCTTCTGTAGTCTCAGGATTTGTATGCTTGCTCTGTCTCTTCATCTTTATGTTATACCACCCACTTAAAAAATATTTGTTTATATACTATTCTCTTCATTTGAATTTGAGCTCCCTGCAGTAAAAACCTACATTATATTTCCTTTTTATATCTAGGGGTCTAGTAAACTATCTGAAATATAGGAGGTTCTCACAATAAAATTTAAAAGTAAATATGGTCTGAAGAGGATATTAAATTTTATGAATATCCCATTGAACAGAAACAAATTCTTGAACTTACTATAATTCTACCTGAGATCCCAATTCATTGAGCATTTTTGTTTTTAACCTGTATGTTCCTAGTCTGCCCGCAAAGATACTACACCCAGATATTCCTTGGTGTTCTCTATTACTAAACATGTCCTTCACTTCTATTTGTGCTCCAGTAAACTTGAGTTACAGTAATTAAATTTAGTGATTGTATGATTGTTCCTTATTAACTACTGAAAACAATAAAGGGAAAGTGAGCTTATCAATATAAAGGAAAGAAAAAAACCAGCAACCCTGAATATTTGTGTGTGTGTGTTTTTTTTAACTTTCAAAGATTCCTATTTAATCAAATACAAATAATTTGAGTTAGAATTATACTTACTGGTGTCAAACTCACTTTGTGGATGCCCAAAACATGCGTTTCTACTTAATTGCTAACAATTAGTTAAAAATTTAAGCAATTTTATTGTATTTACTAATACTCTGGCTCCACACAGTGTCTTTAACCTTGATAAAGGGACTCTTAAAAGATAATTTAAAAAAAAAAGAAAGTCCTCATGTTCTAGACCAGCCTTGGATCTATGGCCACCCCTTTGTGATTTCATGTCTGGCTTGAAGATAGACATCCTTTCCAATACAGACAACTCACCTTGCAAAAATATATGAATGATTCCATGAGCCAATGTAGTAGAAGTCACCACAAAGGGGCAGGCGAATTTAAGTGTGATAGAGGTGGGAAAATAATATGTTAAAATTATCAGAAATATTAGCATTGGGCTGTAAGAACACTCAAGTAAACTGTCCAAGAAATCACCTCTTGCTAACTGAAGTGCTTGCTTTCCCAGTGGCCCAGAACCTTGATTTTATGTCTCAAACATTACCCACTGCCTGCCTAGGAATGATATCACTTGTTTCTTCATCTATGTGGGTCCACACACCCTGCAGTTAAGCTCAAACCACCCAAATAAATGCAGCCCGCCTCTTTCTTACAATGATATGGGCTAATAATAACATAGCAACACATCATTTTTATTACCCAAATCTTTAACACTGAGTTAGAAATTATGTAAAAACAAAACAAAACACCTACTTTGAAGTATAGAGATTACTAAGTCTATATAAGATAGATAAGATAGACAGACAGATAGATTGAACCTCTGACATGTACTAGGCAATCAATAAATACAAGCTATTAGTAAAGATACCATTCCAGCTATTAGTTAGGTGGCAGTTTGTTAAATTTAACAATAATAATGTTAGTGCCCTAACCAGTTTGGCTCAGTGGATAGAGTGTCGACCTGCGGACTGAAAGGTCCCAGGTTCAATTCTGGTCAAGGGCATGTACCTTGGTTGCGGGCACATCTTCTGTAGGAGGTGTGCAGGAGGCAACTGATTGATGTTTCTCTCTCATCGATGTTTCTAACTCTCTATCCCTCTCTCTTCCTCTCTGTAAAAAAATCAATAAAATATATTTTAAAAAATAATAATGTTAGTAAAATTTATTAGGCACATAAACTTGTGTTTTTCATACTAATACCCAAGGTTTTTATAGTCCACATTCATTCAGATTTCAGTTCACACCCAAGGTTATTTTTTGTTCTCTAGCTACCTAGAGTTTCTCTCCAAAGAGGTGAGTCTACTCAACGTCTTCTTCCCAGGACTTTGTCATCATCCATTCTAAACTTCCAAATAAATTAAACAATTTCCTATGTGATCAACTAGATTTTCATCTAAAACAAAGACTCACTCATCATACATTGGTTGTTAGATGACATCTATGTGTTTTTACATAGAACCTAATGGCACTTAGCTTAATAACTTGAAATTATAAGCAGGTAGAAAAATATATTGGAGGGGACAAAAAGTTTTATTATTTGTGAGTTAATACTAATTAGTTTCCCTATTAAGTTAAAACAGTCCAAATAAATAAAGGAGAAAATACATTTTTAAATCCTGATTTTGAAAATAATACATATCACAGTTATTTGTAATAAAATTACAGAAGGCTAAAATATATTCTGCCATGTCACTTTATGTCTAAAAATATATAGTCAATATATTATGTAATGAGTATAAACTTTTAAATTTAGCATTTTTTCTCTCTCTCTGAATAGAGACTGCTCTGGAAACAATGTCAAGTTCTAGTCTAGATAATAAAGCATTAAAATATTAAGAAATCTTAATTACATGTACTAATGTGCCCTTTAAAAATATTTCTGTACTTGTTTCTGTGTTCAAAATGCATTGTTTATGATGATTTATATTCTATTCCTTTCTTTGCCTTTTTATTTACTTTATAAAGTCTCAAAAATCTCATGTAGGATATTCAATTTATAAGCCAATGCCTTATTGGAAATCAAATGAGAAATAAAGATTCCTATTATTTTGTCACAGTTGAAATAAAGATTGGCCAAATCATATTGGAAAAAAGCATGAACAACTTCAAATTAGTGAGAATCATCTACGGTCATTGTTCATAACATGCTTCCCATCCATTATCTTCTTTATATTGAAGTCACTGATTCAAACTCAGGAGAGGTTTAGCTATTCATTGACCTGAATCATATAACATTTGATTTGAACATTTTTTATTATCCCTATACAGTTGGTTAGAAATTAAAGTTGTACATTAGATTTAGGTCATAAAAACTGTCACAGAACTTTACAGCAATCAAGACAGCTGAGAGACGTGATGGAATTCATGCTTAGGGCCAAGTCTCAAAATAACTACACAGAAACATAACCTCTACCCTCTTCTTATATTAAATTGTAGCCAAGTGAAATAAGTTAACCTAGAGTAGTTACCCTCATACTTTGGATAATCATACATTTTTTAAAGGGGGCTTTCCATTTTATGTATCCATAGAAAGAACTGACAAGAGATGCCTGAGACAAATACCACACACTTAAAAAAGACAAAAAACCAACAACAACATCACAGTTCCAAATTAAGAAGCAAGAACATGCAAGAACACAACAGGGTGGATCCCATTTTATGAGAAGACCTAGCCTGGTGACATCTCTGCCCTTCACTTTTATTTCCTAGCTTCATTTAGAGGGAAAACCTGGCTCCAATAGCTAGAGAACCACTATTCGTGCATCGTTTTAATTTCATCAAGCCTCTATCTTGGTACCTAGGCAAAGGCAGAAGCCAGCTACACCTGTCTGCTTAGCTCTGTGATATGCAGTAAGGAGGGGATGACAAGTAAAGGATTGCCTTGCTGAAGCCAGATATTGTTCATGGTTTAACAAGCAGGTTCTAGAACCAGATCACTTCATTTAAATCTCAGCTCTGTCTTACCCTAGATCTGCCATCCTTGGCGGGTTAGTTCATGTCTCTGAGCTTCAAAGTCCTCTTCTAAAATAAAGATAATAGGTCATGCCTCAGAGAATTGGAAAGAGAATTAAAAGACTAACATACTTATCAGTTTAGAATAGGACTTTTCACAGGGAATGTGGTCAATAATGTTAGTTACTATTCATGTTGCTATTTCCTGAAAGGTGTCAGTAAGTAGGGAATGGTGGAATACTCTTTGTGGAAGAGTTTGGATTCTCTAGGCAGAGTGCACAGAGGGGTGGCGACTGCTATATTTCCATATAGGTCATATTTGAAAATTCTTACATCAATTCAAGGTCCTGTCTGAATTGGCAGTTTGGGATGGTTTAGGAGATTCAGTGACCCTCTGTCACATTGGATGTAGAGTTCAACTATGAAGGAAAAAGAGAGAGAAAGAGCTGTATAAGAGCTTTTTGCAATCTGTCTTTCTGTACTGTCACTATCTCTGGCTATGTATCTGTCATCTATTTCTCTCTCTCTCTCTCTCTCTCTCTCTCTCTCTCTCTCTCTCTCTCTCTCTTTTTCTCTCTTTCTCTCTCCACATATACCATAAACAAACACACCACTAAAACAGCTCCAGCTACATATAGCGTATTTTGAGTGTCAAGAGTGTTGGAAAGTGGTGCCGAATGACTCCGATGGGATATTCTTTTGTAAATTGTGAGGTTTTTATGCCTGCACTTTCATTGCATCCCCTGTTGCTGGCGGTGCTTAATTTGCCTGCTTTACTAACAGTGGCAGTACGGAGTAAGAGAAAGAGATCTATCTAGGAATTGAAACGATGCATTAGTAGATTTGCTTAGGCCTGCTTGCCTTCACAATGGTGAACTTAACAGTGAGTGTCCAGTGAGCAGCCAGACATTAATCATGGTGAGGCAGAGAGATGTCAATTTTCCACAGGCTGTGCACTCTTTCTTTGCATTTGCATTTGCATTTGCTAACATGGTGAAATAGGAGAAATAAACCATTCTGTTGGCAAACTAGGACAAGATTAGCACAAAGCATCTCCAGAGAAGGGTGAACATCCTCTGAGTCATCTGAACATAATCTGCTGCCAGGCAGTGGAGCTGGAGACAATTTGCAAAGCTCTGCCTTCCTCTCCTCTGTGGTTATACTTGATTATTTTCCCTTTAAAGGAGAAACCAACAAACATCAACTTAACGGATAGTCAGGATTTGCTGAGGCACGTAATCAGAGGCAACCATAGTTTAAAGGAAAGAGCATGGGCTCATGTCCACCACATCTCTCCCTTACACCGAGGTCCAATGTGGTCAGAACCTGTGGAGGGCTCTAGTCCTGGGAAGTTCAGTTTCCTCATCTGATGGCGCTGCCATCACCCCCATATGACAAATTAAACTGGGGGATGAGGGTGACATGTGATCCTAGATGGGAAAAATGTGCATCATATGTAAAGTGTTATTTAAATTTTTTTGTTCTCTAAATAGTTAGCTTTCTACTAGTTCCGTATTTGAGTATCAGGTGGCTTGCAGCCTTGGTGAGAAAAGGGTACAATTGTTCTGAGGGAAACATGAGGAGCCATGGGCATGAGAGAAAGAGAAAGAGGGCAGGATGCCCCCTCTGACCCTGAAACCCACTGTGGCACAGGAGGACACACAGGACAGCAATGCACCGTGTACTCCCCCAGGTCACATCACTTTCCCAGTCAAAGTCACCTGCCTGCTGGCTAGCTTTGTTTCGGAGTCTGCAGCGATCGGTGTCCTGCTAAGGTGCACATCCTCCTGTAAACTCCGAGGACTTGCTTTTTGAAACCTCCAGAGCTTTTATAAAGAGCACTCACTATTGGATTTTTTAAATTTTTTTGGTAAGCTATCTCTAATTAACAGAAAAATATTTATTTCAGGAGTATCTTTTTATACATTTTATGGTGGGTGTTGGAGTGCCCTTTAAGTGATTTTCACATTCATTTTCATATTAAAAATATAAACCACAGACATTGCTATTAATGAAAAGGTCAACAAGAAAATTAAATGGCATAGGAGAAAGAAAAGGCCTGATGTGAAAATAAATACCAAATCATGTAAAAATCCTTTACTGTAAGGGACCCATCAAGATGATTTCCCTCCCCCCGCCATATGTGGCAATTATAGCAGACATTGTCTTCATATCAGATACTACCTAGAGGTACTTAGAAGTCAGTGCCTTTGAAGTGACATCAACAAATAAGAGTTCATTTTCTTTAGTAAGTATATTGCAAACCCAGATTGTTGTCCAGGAGGAGAGTTAGTATGTATACGCCAGTGTATGTACAAAAGCAAATACTTCTCAATCAATGAGTTTCTGTCAGGAGCATGAAAGTTGCTCAGTACTGAGCAAAGTGTTTATGAAGGCAAAGTGTCTCTGCTTACGGAATCCAGAAAAGAAAATATTTACAATACTAACTGCTGATATGGACAATATATGTTAAGATACATTTCGTTTTCTAAGCCTATGAGGACCCTCATAATTTAAAGCAGAGACTCAGGAGTAAGGCATGGGTATTGGTGATGGCCCTTCATCATGACAATGTTGAAAGCTAAGCTGTGTCTTGGGTGATTAATAACATTTGCATGATTATGAAGATACATTTGCACGAAAAATAGTATCTTAAATTACATTTGTATTAACATTTGTATTAACAATGAAAAAAAAAAAAAGGGTTCTCTGCAGGAGTAGAGTTTGAAGTTATGTGTCTCCATTACCTCCATACAAATACTGATCAAGTTTAATAGTATGTGAAATAGAAAAGGAAACAGAGAGTGAGGTAAATATTTAGGATGAAGCAAGTAATAACAGGGAGAGCAGTGGTTTTCAAAAATGCCAAAACTGTATTTTCGTTTAATTAATCTTGACATTTAGAGTCTGTGTAACCGTGAAGATGCTCACCATCTGTGAACTTAAGTCCCTCATTCTGAAGATCGAATTCGCAATGCCAACTTCATGTAGTTGTTGAAAGAGCAATACACATTAATAGATTTCAAATACTGTGTGACACAGATAAGCATTTCAAAGTGAATCATCCCTTAAAAAGGACAACAGTAACACAATATTTCCTTTTGTACTTAAGACAGAATTTGAGGAGCGCAGGGAGAACCAAAATGGAAGCATAAGGCATATACCTTAATGTGCAGGCTCCCACAACCACATTAAAAAATACAACAATAAAGCTAAACAGCCATCCTCCAGAACCAAGGAGTGGAAGCTTTACAACTAGAAGGCAAGAAAAGGAGTGCATTAAGACTGAGTAGAAGTTCTCGGTGCCAAAACAGAGAGGTACGGAAGCATGCGAAAGGGTGGCAGTGGCAGCTGCACCTGGGTCAGCGGCTTGGAAGGGTTTACAAGCTCTGGGGTTGCACTGAATGCTTTGCAGGCTGTCTGGAAATGGGGTGGAAGACGAGTGACATTCTAGCAGAGTTGTTCGTAGGATCACTGACGCGGAGCTCTGAGACATAGAGACTCAGGAGCATGCAGACTAGGGTGTGGAGACGCCAAAATGGGGAAAAGCCGCGGAGCTGACTGAGGGGCAGCCATCATGGGTTGCTCCATCCCAGTGACTCTGAGACCCTGCCCCACTCAATTTAGAACCCCACCCAAGCTGCCTAGCACAGAAAGCTACTCTATCAGCAGAGAAAAGCAGCCAAAATTCAGAGACAAAGAAACAGATCACAAATGACAGAAATGGAGGAAAGCAAATGACTGGATATAGAGTTCAAAACCACAGTTATAAAGCTACTCAAGAATCTTCTATGAACCTCTGAGGAACTAAGTGAGACCTCAAGAATCTTAATGAGAATACAAAAAAAAAAAATAGAAAAGGACCAATCAGAAATTAAGCATACACTAGCTGAAATAAGGAATAATATACAGAGATCCAACAGCAAACCAGAGGATCGCAAGAATCAAGTAAAAGAGGAAGCAAAAACACCCAACCAGAAAAGAAAAAAGAAAAAAGAATCACAAAATATGAAGATAGTATAAGGAGCCTCTGGGACAACTTCAAGCATACCAACATCAGAATTATAGGGGTGCCAGAAGAAGAGAGAAAGCAAGATATTCAAAACCTATTTGAAGAAATAATGACAGAAAACTTCCCCTACCTGGTGAAAGAAATGGACTTACAAGTCCAGGAAGCACAAAGAACCCCAAACAAAAGGAACCGAAGGAGGACCACACCAAGACACATCATTATTAAAATGCCAAGAGCAAAAGACAAGGAGAGAATCTTAAAAGCTACAAGAGAAAAACAGTTAGTTACCTACAAGGGAGTACCCATATGACTGTCAGCTGATTTCTCAACAGAAACCATGCAGGCCAGAAGGGAGTGGCAAGAAATATTCAAAGTGATAAATAACAAGAACCTACAACCAAGATTACTTTACACAGTAAAGCTATCATTCAGAATTGAAGGTCAGACAAAGAGCTTCACAGACAAGAAAAAGCTAAAGGAGTTCATCACCACTAAACCAGGATTATTTGAAATGTTGAATGGAATTCTTTAAGAAGAGGAAGAAGAAGAAAAAAGTAAAGATAAAAATTATGAACAACAAAGTGACAACAAATACATACCTATCAACAAGTGAATATAACAATTAAGTCAATAGAAATATCTGATGAATAGAATAAACTGGTGAATAGAATAGAAGTAAGGGCATAGAAAGGGAATGGACTGACAATTATCAGGGGGAATGTGAGGAGTATGGAAAGAGACTGGATAAAAATCTTACATCTGTGGATGAAGACAGTGGTGGAGGTAAGGGCACAGGGTAGGGGGGGAACCAGGTGGAGGGGAGCTATGGGCGTTAAAAAAAAGGAACATCTGTAATAATCTGAACAATAAAGATTTATTGAAAATAAAAAAAATAAAAAAGACATAATTTGAAATAAAGATTCAACTCTCTAGAATAAGGCCATTAACTGGCCAAGTCCTCCTTTAGTCAGGATGAGAGTAGGTTTTATTCAGAATTTATAGTTTTTGCCATGCATGTGTCCATCCATTAAATCACCTAGAATATTTTAGGTGTATTTCATGAAATACTTTTATTTTCTATGGCAGATCTTGGTCGTGTAAAAACTGGTTCCCTGAATCCTCCTTAGGTTTTCTTGAACTGAGCATGATGCTAATCATGACATTATGTCGCCTACTCGCTATCTTCCTTTCTACCCCTCTCTCTCTTGTTCTCTTGTTCTTTCTCTTTTTCCTCCATTCTTCTCTTATGTCTCTGAAGAAGGGCAGCCCAGCAAACTGCCTCCACAGAAGTTAACACTTATCATCCCCTCATTGCACTTATGGCATACTAGAGGCCCAGTGCATGAAATTCATGCATGGGTAGGGTCCCTAGGCCTGGCCAGTGATCACGGCCAATCTGTGGGGTGATCGGTGGGGTGGGGTTATGGGGGGGCATTAGCACCCGCCTTAGCTGGCCTGGGGCCTGCGGGCTGGGGACAGCTCCTGCATTGAGCTTCTGCCCCCTTGTGGTCAGTGTGCATCATAGCAACCAGTCATTCCACTAGTTGTTCCACTGTCAATTTGCATATTAGGCTTTTATTATATAGGATAAACCACACACTCACATCTGTTCAGAATTAATTATTACACATATAACTATTAATTTTAATTTTTTTGAAGTAGAATTTTTGTAGAAAGATTAATAGCGGACTTTTAAGATAAAAGAAAGAGAAGCATCTGTATTTTTAGCCCTTAAAGAAATCCTTCATTCCCTTATTTTCTTGGTAAAATATAATAGAATAAATTGTTCACTTACAACAAGCATGTCAAACTTGTAGCCTGTGGACATATTTTGTGGCCTAGACAATATAACAATATGCAAGAAATGTTTTAATAAAAATTTTGTAACTTAAGTTTTATAATATCCTGTTATACATAGTTATTAATAAGGAACTACAACCTTCCCTAATGACATTACTATAATCATGTTGCATTCATTTCCTTTAAGTGCTTTCCACACAGGCATGCCATTTCTCTCCACTAATACTAGCAGCAAATATTTTAACAACTGATTGCCATGTCATTAGTCTTGGACTGATTTGTTTGGTGTATGCAACAGGAAATATTTCACTTTTGGAGAACAAGTAAAGTAGGTTTATTTGAGTTACGCTTATTAAGTTGTGGAGTTATTCAGTGTCTGGTAACTTAATTTTCAAGAAAAAATATTATTTTTATTAAAATGTTCTATTATGTTAACTATTACTCATTTATTTCAGCCCTTTTGTAAAGGTCAACTTGCCCCAGCTCATTTGCAGCTAAGTAGGACTTACTGCTACTGCTAGAGAAAAGGAAATAGTCATGCCCTAGTCAAAACTTATGAATCTGTATCCTGTGTTGAGAAATAGAGCAACAAACTTTGTACGTCACCTTTTGTGGTTTTTGTGAATAAAAGCTTGCTTCCGCATCTGGTCGGGGCTGCAGTGTCAGTCTTCACTTCGGTGGGGTAGTGGCACTGCAGACCCTGGCCAGCTGAATAAAGGCTCCTACATTCTACCCTTTGACTCTGGTGGTGGTCTCCTGTGGCTTGCCCCATAACACTTTGAATTCAGCCTGTCTCTATCGAAATAAACCTATGTTTCTATGAAAACTGCAGCTTTTATGTTTTTTTGTGTGACCCACCTATACTTAAAGCTTGTCTATTTGGCCCATGTTAGCCTTTGAGTTTGACATGCTTGACTTAGGCTATTAATTTGTAAAATTTGGATTATTTTTGTAAATATTTGTAGCTGAGTTTAGCACGGCAATCATTCTATGTCATTAATTAATTTATTGCAACATTATTGATAAATTTCATTTCTTACCATTATAAAGATTTTTCAAAATAAATTTGGCTTTGTTTATAGTTTTAACTGCAACTCATAGTTTCTGCTCTTTCTATCCTAAATAAATTTGGAATTATGCTTTTTTTGATGTAAGAGTTATTAGAAAGAATCCTTTGTGCTTACTTTTAAATTTGCAAGTTTTTTTTCCTTACTACAAAAATTAATTTTTGGCTTTTTTTTTGCATCGAGGTAGGATAATTTGATATATATATATATATATATATATATATATATATATATATATTTGTCTGGAGATTTTTTGTATTTGATTTTTATTTAGATTGTGATTATATTTTGTAAATGTTCTATGAACACCTAAGAATGGTATACACTTAGTATTGTATATATTTCAATACATAACTTTAAATGGAAGCCTATCAATTACATTATCTTATTGTTTGATCATCTTTTTCATGTGTGTATGAGTTTGATTTGTCAAGGACTTAAAAGATATTAAAAATTCTGTCTTCCCCAAAGGGCAAAATTTAACATATGAAAGCTAATAAATTTATAAATATCAAACATATCCATCCAATGTTTCTTTCCAATGAGAAAATGGATATTAACTTAATTGAATGAGCATAATTGGGTAAACGTTTTAGAAAAAGGGAGGTAATTTATTGAAATCATTTACAATCATAGTAATAGTATTCTGAATAAATGGACATATAGAAATAAATTAGATCATAAAGAACCAGAAAATATTCTATATAAGATGGTTGCACATAATTAAACATATGTCCATTTAACGGATGTTTATAAAGCATTGCTGGGAGTTGTTACATGCATTGCTCAGAAGAGACAGCAGGAAAATGATTTCCTTTACACAGACTCCATTACTGAGTTCAGGTAACTCATGAGACTTCTTTTTGAATCTTTTCTCCTTATAACGATTTCAATGAATATTTTACCCTGAAGAAAGAATCATTGCTTTAATTACATTTTTCAATGTGTCTGTGATATAAAAGTCATTATTGATAACTAAAGAAATATAAAATCTTATTATTATGTATTATAAAACCTTAAGAAACTATAATGTAGGAGATAACATGTAGAATGCTATGATGAAAAAATAGTTACTTTATTAGATAGGAAAAGTAGACCTACAAACACATCAATAAAAGACAAAGTGTCATATTCCTTCAATAAAAGGGCAAAGAATATGAATAGGCAATCCGAGAAAGCAGAAATATAAAGTGCCAAAATATGATGAAATGCCCAAATTTAAACATTAAAAAAGACATGGAAATTACACTAAAAATAATGACCCTTTTCTTGTCATATTAGTAAATACCTAAAAACGGATTTAACTCCAGTATTGTTGGAGAATGGAAATAACTTTCTAGACACAATAAAATACTTTAAAACATGTATATCATTTAACCTAGAAAATACATATCCATATAATTTGCTGAAAGAAATAACCACCCTTGCCTCATCTGTAGAAACAAAATTCTACAAAGAGGAAAAAATATATTCTCTATGAGGTGGCTGTACATAGTAAATGTATGTCCATTTAAAATAGATATCTGTGCCCTGGCCTGCTGGCTCAGGTGCTTGGAGCACTGTCTCCTACACCCAACGGTTGCAGGTTTGATTCCCAGACAGGTCATATACTTGGGTTGTGGGTTGATCCCCATTTGGGAGGCATAGAGGAGGCAACTGATTGATGCTTCACTTTCACGTTGATGTTTCTAACTCTCTCCCTCCTTCTCTCTCTAAAAATCAATAGTAATGAAACATCATATCTTTGAGTGAGAGTAAAAAATAGATATTTGGAGAAAGTAGCTTACGTCCATTTAAAATAGATATCTGCACCCGGCTGGCCTGGCTCAGTGGTTGAGTGTCGATCTATGAACCAGGAGGTCATGGTTCGATTCCTGGTCAGGGTACATGTCTGGGCTGTGGGCTCAATTCCCAGTGTGGGGCATTCAGGAGATAGACAATCAGTGATTCTCTCACATCATTACTTTTCTATCTCTCTTTTCCTCTTCCTTCCTCTCTGAAATCAGTAAAAATATATTTAAAAATAAAATAGATATCTGTGAAAAGTAGTTTAGACATTGCTCATTATGATAGCAATCTGATATCTAGTATTATACAACTGGCTATAAAAATGATACAGGTGAAGTTTTTTTTTTTTTTTTTTCATAATAGGATTAATGTGTCTCCCAAATTAAGTTAAATCAATTGCTTACAAATGAACTGAATTGTAAAAGCAACACCACCTATGCTTCTTTATAGGTGTGAATTGGAGTTGCTTCCTCTGCAATACACAGTGGCTTGTATTAGGGAAAGGATGTTTTTCTTTTTTACACATTTTAGAAGAAAGTGTTTTGCCATAAAAGTATATCTCCCTTGGCCACAAATTTTTTTTGGGGAGTGTTCATATGTCTGCCTTTTACACAATCAGTTGTTTGCAATATGCTGAACCATCTCTTTCCCCTGTATTTAACTTGCTTCACAAAATGGTACTCGGACTTTTGAATACTAACTGATGAGCAAAGGTTGATGCTATGATGTTATGATGCTATGTTGCCGCCTGATAGTCAAAACTAAGTTGTGAAAATCTTAACTATATTCATATTACAAGAGCATGTGTTGAGTATTTGAAAATGTTATCATGTTGTGCTTTTATTTTATAAGGATTAACATATGACAGACTTGCTGATTGTTACACACAAAATAATTGAATCAGATGATCATTGGTACGTTTACAGAAAACAACTTATTTTGACCCTTAATTATAAACATACTAGGGGCCTGGTGCACAAAAATTTGTGCACTCGTGGTGGAGGGAGTCCCTCAGCCCGGCCTGTGCCCTCTCACAGTCTGGGACCCCTCAGTGGATGTCCTATGATGGCCCCAGTCTGCCAGGCACCTTTTGTGTGTGTGTGTGTGTGTGTGTGTGTGTGTGTGGCCACTGGGGACCTGCCCCCAGCTGCATCTGTGGCTCGGAGCAGTCCTCCTGTGTGTGTCTATCTGCTGGGGACCTGCCCCCAGGCACACCTTCAAGTCTTGGAGCAGGCACCTTGCCCTCCCCTGCATGTTGCTCTCTTTTTTGAGCTATGGCCAGGGCTGGGTGCTGCCTGCCTCCCAAGCTTGCCTACTGCCCATCTTCCTCCAGCCACCAGAAAGCAGGGAAAACCCCGCCTC
>PVJC01037635.1:0-17143 GCA_004026665.1 Murina feae
CCCCCCCTCCCCCAACACTTAGGAAATTCCAAGTTTCAGAAACGGTGAAGCAGGAATTGTGAACAAGGCCAAATAGACTTACCTCGTTTTATGTCACTTTGCTATATTGCACTTCACAGATGTTGCATTTTTTACAAATTGAGAGCAAGACCCTTCACCATCAAAAAGGTTACAACTTGCTTCATTGCAGTGGTTTGGAACCGAATCCACAATGTCTTCGAGGCATGCCCGTACTCAACCTGGCCTAACAGTAGAACCCAGAGGCCTCAGGTATGGCCTGATTATATTCTCCAGCCTCATATTCCCGTGGTTTTCTCAGCTCTGTCCTCCTCTTTGTCAGCTCAGCAAAACTGAAATAGTTTGAGGCTTCACGACTTCTAGCCCATTCTCCACAAGAAACAGTTTCTCTTCCTCAAGCCTCTTGCCAGAGTTTGGACTTCATTTTGATTGCATCCACTTATGCCATGTCCATGTAATTCACTCTTCAGTCTGTAGCAAGGGGGAATGGGATTCTGCTGATGGGCTCAGGCTAACCAAAGCCCGCCCCTGGAAGCTGAGGACCCAATCAATCCCCCTGGAAGGGCTTGGCTGTTTCCTAATGGGAGGGGCGTGGGATTGCACCAGGAAACAGCTGGAAGTATCTACTATCTGTTTAAAACTACCCTGGGTATCCCACAGCCCCCAAGGAGGACAGCAGGCGTCAGTCTAGCTGCCATGTGTCATGGTCACTATTGAAAGTGAGACTCACTGCGGCATGTGCAGCACCAAAAGCTCCAAACACAAGGGACACAGAGAAGGACGCCATCTACCAAAGACACTTTATTTGTTACCTTTCACATGAACAGTCAACAACAAAAAATACTAACAACAAGTAAAAATAACTCGCAAGGGGACCAGACATCAGACATAAATAAGGACACTATCGACATTAAAGAAAGCCCCTGCTGGGTGTGGCTTCATGGGTGTGTGGTGGCCACAGCGCGGCCTCGGTCACCAGGGAAGGCGGAGGCCTCGGTGCAGAAGCCTGTGGAACCTGCACCACAAGGCTGGGCATCGGAATCCAGCCTGGCTCCCTCTCCCACCATCAGCCGCACAGAATGTCTGCCATTGACAAGTGATGTCTAGCTCTTGCTCCTGGGGTTTTGCCTTCACACCTTCCCTAGGTTCTGAGCCGTGGGTAGGTGTTGCCTCAGAGGAAGTGCCCATTTGCTCACCGAGAAGGGGAATCTGAGGACGAGGGCCACCCGCGCACCTTGTCCTCACTTCTCTCCCAGTCCACCTTCCTTCTGCCTCTGTTCCTCCTGCTCCTGGTCATGACTTTTCTCTCTGCCTCTCTCACCTACTGGTATTTTAAAAACTCTAAAATGCACCCCGCCATGGACACTGCTAGTCCAAGCCGTTTAATTCACAAAAAGGCCCTGCGTTCCGTCACTCCTCCAAAACATCTGAGACATGTCTGTTTTCTGTCTTCTTGGGGTGAGGCCGTGTCACAAGCTCCGGCAATTCAAGAGCAATGCAAGCCCTACAGCTGAGGGATAGAAGCACCTTAAAAACTGGTATCTCTTCCTTTGCCGGCACCTCCACAGCTGATGTGTGAGCATCTCCCAGGAGTGGGTCACTGATCTGCAGGCTATCAACTCAAGAGCAGCATTTCCCCAGGAGTAGACAATCTTGGGAACGTTCCTCTAGATTGGAAATGGTTATTGTTGTCCATTAGGAAAAAAACCAAAGAAACATACAAAACCCTAACCATTGTACAGCTTGGAGAAAATCAACTGTCTTACAAGTGCTAATAGCATCTGAGTGCATTTAATTTCATAGGGACTTAGATAGCAAACAAGCTGTCGCCACTCCAAACATTCCCAACTTCCACTCAGAGGGGCTGGATGTCATTTGGAAGAACGATACAGGCCAGGTCTTCACTGCTGCCGTAGTCTCTTGGTCAAAGTAAAAGCTCAGACACTGAGTAAAGGGCCACCGATGGTTCCAATTTTTTTACCGCCCTAGACAACAAGAGAGAAAGGAAGGAGGAAAAGAGAAACTCTTAGAAAAGCAGTGTTCCAACAGCAACACTGGAGAAAATGTAGATGCATAGATTATTTTGATGAACATTCTTTGAATACTATTTTAAATTAGAAACTGTCATTGTGTTAGATCTTTGTCCTATGAGCTAGGATGCATTTTTGTTCATTTCATAGATGAGGAAACAACCAACCTGTCCGAGATCATAGAGCTAGTAACAGGAAAGGCATGGCTTTGAACCTGGGTCTCTCTGACTGAGAAGGCTAAAAAGGGCTAATTCAAATGTAAACCTGATATTTTTTCGGGGGGCGGGGGGGGGGGGCTAGCAATTGAGATTCATGCCAGCAAGCTCAGTGTGCATTCTTAATGACCTATAATTAGGTCACTGCTTCCTTCCCAGAAATTGATCTTGCAGAAGCTGTTACAAAGGCCATAAGAGCTGCCCTGTGGGGGAGGGGGTTGTTATGCTGGCACCAGGACCATTGGATGTGGCCTGACACCTGGGGGCCTTCCTGCAGGGCCTAGAAGGGGGCAGAACCATATATGCAAGACAATGACCCCAGAAGGTTATAAAAAGCCAAGCTCCTGCTATTACTTCACTCTTGATTTGGAAATTATTTCCCAGAGTCCGCCGGTGTAATTAAAAACAGTGTTTCTCACTCTAACCGTTTTGGCTCAGTGGCTAGAGCGGCGGCCTGCAGACTGAAAGGTCCCAGGCTCGATTCTGGTCGAGGGCATGTACCTTGGTTGCGGGCACATCCTCAGTGGGAGGTGTGCAGGAGGCAGCTGATCGATGTTTCTCTCTCATTGATGTTTCTACCTCTCTATCCCTCTCCCTTCCTCTCTGTAAAAAAATCAATGAAATAAAATTTAAAAAAAAAAAAAACAGTGTTTCTCCACTTCTTCAAAGCGTCGCTTGGTTTTTCTGTAACATGACTAAATCCTACACTTAGTCTACCACTAACAGGCTCTCTTTAGAGGTTAGGCTTAAAGTGAGGGCTCCACTGATACAGAGGAAAGGTTTCTAATGAGTTTGGTGTTTTGGGTTCACCTTAGGGGGGACCAACAGGCACTTGCCAAGGACCCCCCTTTGTGGCTGTTGCTGGCTTGCCCGTGTCTGACCCATCGTGTGTCTAGTGTGCAAGTCATCCCTTTGTACTAACATTAATCACTTAGATTTCCTTGTAAGGAAAGTTTATGCACAACATAAATCATGGGATTTCAAAATAAAAATTCACATTTTCCCAGCATGCTCAGATCCTCAAAGGGCAGTGTGGTCACCTGGGCAGCCTGCAGAGACCTCAGAGCCTATGCCTGCCCACCTCAGCCCCTCCAACCCCCTCTGGATCCTCCTCCTCTATCCTCTATTCTTCTACTCCTCTGGGTATGCCTCACCCTAACCCTGTCTTCTTTCCCTTTCTCCCCTTTTCTTTCCTTTTTAGTAAAAAGAAAAATATCATTTCTTTCCTTGCCTTCTTTTTCCTGGCTCTTCTCTGCCCGCGTGCTCCCCCTGCCACCCCCATGTCCTCGTCCTTCACCGTTTCTCCTTTGTCCATCTCAGTCCCTTGGTTATTCTCTCCTCTTACAGGCTTCCTCCTTTCAGTTACACCGAGCAATGCCAGCTACATTACCAGCTACACATCGAGTGAGTACAAACCATTCTCCTTGACAGTCCTGGCATGGGAAGTAAAGGACCACCAGCCCAACTTGCCTTATCTCTTCTCTTAGAAAGTGGTCAGCTCAGTTGGTTGAGCTGGTCCCATGCACTGAAAGAGATCAGGTTGCCTTGAAGTTGAGTGGAGGGGGTAAAGTGGGGGGTGGGGGAGGAAATCTGGCTGGAAAGGTTCCACAGAACCATGTTTACCTCCAAGAGTCCTCCTCAGGTCTGGCCTATGTCTCGGGCCCTTAAACAGCCTGGGAATTGTAACAAAACCACAGGGGCCATAACATAGAAGCTTGTAATTTCAAGGAACCTTAAGGAAATCTAAATTAAGCTCCTCCTCCTCCTCCTCTTCCTCCTCCTCCTCCTCCTCCTTCTTCTTACTATTATTATTTTTATTTTTAGGGTTGAAGAAATAGTTGGCCAAGGAATTAAGTGATGTAGCTAAAGTCACAAAGATGGTCAGTGTTAGGGACCGAGTGGTGGCTATTTACAACAGCAGAGAGCTTCTTCTGCTCTTTTTCTTTTGATTAAAAGAAGAAGAAGAAGAAGACGAAGAAGACGAAGAAGACGAAGAAGACGAAGACGAAGAAGAAGAAGAAGAAGAAGAAGAAGAAGAAGAAGAAGAAGAAGAAGAAGGAGAAGAAGAAGAAGAAAAATAAGCCTTTGAGGCAGGCAGAGCTTGGTGAAGCTAAAATAGCCGGGTCCCTACTCTGCCCTGGGGCCTTGCACTCAGGAAAGCCAAACCAAGCCCAGGACTCACCTAATAGTCGGGGCGGGGTATGCTTCGCTGCCCGTAGGGATTCTGCACGGGGCTGTCCCTGGGTAAGGTGGCTCGGACTTTAGGGAAGAGGCTCCCTTCTGCTCCGAGGTTGCTGAAGCCTGTCGTGGACAGTCTCAGACTATGATAGTCGTTGTCAATCAGGTTCTGTTCTTCAACACCCTTTTTCTTCGATCTGCAATTGGTAACAGGAATTAGGATCTGACAATGGCAGAAAGTTCCTGAAAGCAAATGTCAATGCCAATACTCTTCCTAAAAAAATGTTTTAAAATTTGCAAATATTTTCAAATTTATCAGATTTGAATTACCAAAAAAATATTGCAGAGTTCTCATACATCATCGCCCAGATTCCCCACTTGTTAACATTTCTGAACCATTTAAGCTTAAGTTGCAGAGCTGATGACTCATTCCCTATAATATTTCAGTGTAGAGTCCGTAAATCTGAGGACTGTCTCCTCATGAGCTTAATGTGACCATTAAAACCAGAGGGTTAACCCTGATTCAAAATTACCATCTAATTCCACCAGGCCATGTAGATTTCGCCATTAGTATTCCTAAGTGTGCTTTTGAATTATTTACGGAAATAACAACAGAAGTCAAAGAGGAAAGATGGTCTATGACACATTTTTACATTCAAGCAAAGTCTGTGTCTACAGAAGCAACTCAGTGAATGAAACAAGTTCAAGGTATACAGGTCTTAATGCCTTTCTTTCCGTATTGGCCTCTCGGGAATAAGCATTTCAAGCCAAGTGAAATTCTTGCAAGTGAAGGAGGCATCTGCCCCAATTCACCCTGATTGTGACCCTATTCTTCCTTCCGTCCCTCGGGCCACAGACCTGGCCCTCCAGTGCCCTAGACTATAGGAGTAGGATGTGGGGCCAGCTGCATGCATGATGCCCACAAGGCCCTCCCAGGGTGACAGTCACTCTTCCTCCGTCACTGAGAATGTCGTAAGGGAAGACCCACTCACTCTGGACCCTAATGGCCAGCCCGGCCATGACAGAGCTCCTGCTCCCTGACAACACTCCTGTCTCAGAGGCCTGAGGAGAGGCTTCCATCCCTTCAAAATGGCCAAGAAGTACCCTCTGGGGTGTGTTCCCAAGAACAGGAATCTGAGGCCGAGTGAAGAGCACACAGGAAGAAGGGGGCATGGCTGTCCCGGGGCCACAAGGTTCCACAGCAGCCCCAGCGGGCCCTGGAGGCCCAGCACAGAGAGCTGGTCTTCTAAGAAAGGAGGGAACAGCCGTGGGCCGTGCTGGAAATGCTCTGGCCCTCTCCCTGGAAGAGGGATGGATACAGTCCCAGTTCCCAGCTTTTTGTCCTTATAGTTGTCTCTGGGGAAGAGGTAATAGCAAAGTGAAATCTTGAAAAGGGGAAGAAACAAAATATTCTGGGAACCCATGCATCTATGTATCCTCACACGTCAGAGTGCAAAAATATCATTTTGCCAAAATCTAAGATGTGAGCTAAATGTTCTTTTTTAAAAGTAGATTGTTTCGTGTTTAAAGTGGCTCGCCACTTGGCACATTTAGAATGGGATGGACGGCCTTCGCCGGCTTGGATCAGTGGCTAAAGCATCAGCTCTCCGACTGAAGGGTCCCAGGTTTGATTCCAATCAAGGGCCTGTATGTTGGTTGCAGGTTCCCTGGCTCTGGTTGGGGTATATATCAAAGGCAACCAATCGACGTGTCTCCTCACATATCGTTTCTCTCCGTCTCTCCCTCTCCCTTCCACTCTCTCTAAAAATCAATGAAAAAAAATCCTCAGGTGAGGATTAACCAAAAAAACAAAAACCAACCAAACAAGAATGGAATGGATAATGGCATTCTCTCTCCCTGTGAATGAAGGGAAATTTAGGGCAGGTAAATACTTGTTGAGTAAATGAATGGGCCCTACTTAAGTTCTTAAGAAGAACACTTAAGGCCTCTGGCTGAAAACCAGGGGCTCCAGTTGAGGCTGTTTTCCATCCTATGCAGCAAAGTCCTGGGCCAGGGGCTGACTTCACGGAAATGACATGTGACAACAACTGTGAACAGTTGAATACTGTTCACAAAGAGTTGTTATGACACAAGAAAATGGCTGCTATGCCAAATTACAGTGTTGAGCAAAAATAACTTCAACAATTTTTTTTAAAACACAAAGAACACCAAATTCTATAATAATAAAATGGTGATATCCTCATTAGGCTGGAGATCTGAACAACCTTCCAGATGCACCCGGGGCTGCGAGGGCCGAGCCCCTTGCATGAATTTTGTGCATCTGGCCTCTAGTATGTATATATTATCCTTTCAAAGGATAGAGAAAAACCCAGAAGGGTATATGCCAAAACGTTAGGTGCCTCAGAGTGGTGGGTAGTTTTATTCTGCTCCTTTAGACACTTCTCTATTTTCCAGACTTCCTTCAAAGATTATGTAGACTTGAGCTTATGTAATCAGAAGGTAAGAAAAAACATCCCGTGGTTTTAGAGAAGCCTTGCCCACGTCCCTTCTCTTGCCCAGGAAAGGCTGCGTGTGTCTGCAAACCAGAATGCAATGCCGGTGGCGCTGTGCCTCAGGACAGGGACACTTCCATTCCATACCTCAGGAAGATAAGTGCAATCACCATGCCAAGGATGAGGATGCCAGCAACAGAGCCCACGATAGTGAGAATCAGCTGAAATTCTGAAAGGGAAAAGAGAAGAGTAGGAGCGGTATCCTACAAGCAAGCCCCACTGCCTGTCTCCTACACAGGTGTGTGTGTTCGGGGGGCTCACCCAATCAGACTCTCAGCTCGGACCCCTCAGGGCCAGCTTGGATGGGTCCCTCACCTCTCCCCCCACCTCCAAACCCCAATGGTATCTTCAGAACTCAATCAGGAGAGGCAGCCTTCCCAGATAAAAGACCAGAAATGTGAAGGTGGCCCTGGAGGCCACGGGCTTTGTGGGGAATGGGCTCTCAGCCGAGGACCACACTCCCTCCTGATCTCCGCTGCCTTTGGCTGCGCACCACACCTGACCTGGATGATAAGCTGGGGGGACCCAGTAGGTTGGAATTAAGATGTCACTCATAGAGGACACAGGAAATGGCTTGGTAGAATCAGTGAGGGGAGAGTCTGCAGGTTCATTATCACCATCCTCCCTCTCTCAAGATCTGTGGTCTAGTGTCTGAGCACTTGAAATGTGGCTATGAGATGGCCGGTACGTGCAACATGCACAGTGGGTTTCAAACACATGTGAAAAACACTGTGAGATATCCCGTGAATGATTCTGATGCTGATTACATGGTGAAGTGTTAACACGGTTGCTATATTGAGCGAAATAAATGTCATTAAAATCTATTTCTCTTTACTTTTAAAAAAATGTGCTTAGAATTTTACAATTTGAAATTAAATATGATGCTCACATTATGTTTCTATTAGATAGTGCTGCCCTGGACCCTTTCTCTCTCTGCAGTGTGACTGCCATGTATGCCTCCACCTGGGTTCATGGGGCTGTAGACCATTACACCTCCAAGGTCACCCAGCCTGACCTTCTCATTGTACAGGTGTGGACACTGAAAACCCAGAAGGAAGAAATGACGTAACAGGCATCCTCAAACTACGGCCCGCGGGCCACATGCAGCCCGCCGAGGACATTTACCCGGCCCGCCGGGTGTTTTTGCCGCCACTGCCTAAAATAAAATATGTCCTGCTTAAAATAAAATATGTGCAGTGTACATAGGAATTTGTTCATAGTTTGTTTTTTTTTAAACTATAGTCTGGCCCTCCAACGGTCTGAGGGACAGTGAACTGGCCCCCTGTTTAAAAAGTTTGAGGACCCTTGATAGTTCTGCCAGCAAATATGTAGAAATTGAAGGCATTCCTCATCACTAACTTTGGAGCTGGCTGGAGGCCAAACTTAATATTTCCCCCATCTTGGATCATTTTGTAAAATTTTAAACATAAAATAACTTGAAATACTGTATAAAGTTAGTATTGTCTCAACCTGGTGGGTGTGAGGGGTGGGAGGAAATGAAGCCATTGAATTCACAACAACAGATCTCAAACTAAGTAGCTCTGAAAAGAATTTCAGTATTGAAATGTCTGGTGTCTAGTTCTGCTCTCCCACAACCACAAGCATGTTTGGAAGACACGGGCTTTTATCCTTTCTAGTAGCAGAAAATGCATAGTTAAGCTACGGTCGCAAATGAATAGGACGTTAGGATGCCCTTGGCTGACTGGGAACTTGTCCAGAGGCACCTGCTCACCTCTTGGGCCAAGTTCTGTGATTTCCTACAGCAAAGGTGCTGCTGCCTGTGACCTGCAGCCGGGAGGGGCTGGCACCACCCAGAGGACACGCTGCAGGCAGGTCACCTCCCTCTCTATGACAGGAGCCGGAGGTTTTGGGGGACCGGACTGAATTCTGAATGAGGTTAATGCTTGTTTTTCAGGTGCTTAACAACAAAGCAAGACTTTTATACTCACGGTCTTCACAGTTAACTCCACTGTAGCCAAATGCACACCTACGATACAATACATGACAGGAAACCATGGTAAAGAGCGTGTGGGAGTGTGCCAGAGTTCCCACCCTGTCCCTACGTCTTCCTTTCCACTGTTCTCTCATCCTCCCCTCCCTAGTTCTTTCTCCTCTTTCTCTTTCCTTCCTTACAGTCCCAATCTCCAGATGAGCATCTTCCATGGAGCTCTAGAAGGTTTAGGGGGGTCACATAATCCCAGGCAGTCTCATTTTCTACTGATGGAATACTCCGTCCCCTGAGCTCTGGGAATATTCAGCAATCCCGGGGGAGGGAACTCCAGAGGCACGGAGCATAGGGGAACCCCGTCAGGCTGGGAGGCCATGGGGCTCTGCGTTGTGCGCTGAAGAAAAGGATGGATATCCTCTGAGCTTCAGTTTCCTCACCTGCAAACGGGGGACTGACACGTTACTGATGGTGCTGTGTGTGAGAGGTATCCCTAGTGTGGCTCCCAGCACATAGAAGTGTCAGGCACTGACGATGATGGTGACGATGATGATGATGCTCTCTACCTACTGACTGACACCAGGATACCAGCTTCCTGACCCTAAGCCATGTTGCAAGCTCTATCTTTACCCTTTACTCCCTACACCAGCTCCAGCCATGGCAGGATGAAAAGGGAGTGGTTTGCTTACGCTTGGCAGTTCTCCTTGGCATCCTTCTTGTAGCCCGGTAGGCACACGCAGTCAGAGCTCCCATCACTCCGCACCAGGCACTGCTTGTTGTGCTCTGCTTTGCAGGTATCTTGACACTTTGGACCCAATTCTTCAAAACAGAGTGAATTCTGGTTTATCTTCAGAACCAACCTCTTTAGCCCCAAAGTGATATGTCACAGAATACAATTTTTCCACATTTCTTTTTCTAGGCAAAATGAGGTGCTCCTTGGCTGTGCATATGGTGTGCCCCCAAGAAGTTGCCCACAGGCCACCGTATCAGCTCTCAGCCAAGCCCCCATCTTCAGACATGTGTCTGGAGCCAAATGCCACAGCCCTCACGACCTGAGATGCACCTGGACATGTGAGCAGTGAAGTTTGTGTTTTGCAAATGTGAAAGGAAAGAGAGCAGGCATTGTGCAGAACATTTAGAAGCAGGCGGAACACTTACCAACACATAAAGCAGTCTGTGGGTTGGGTCTTGACAGCCCCGGTTTGCACTTGCACTGTAAGATATCCCTGCAGTCGTCTTGCTCACTCGCCTTTACACAACCATAGAAATCACACCGATTTTGGGCTGAGAGGCACAGAGAATTCCAAAATATATTTGTTGATATAACTGTTATAATTGTCTTTTAATACATTTTGGGATTCAGCAAATGAAAATCTGGGATTCTAAAACCCGACTCCCCAATCCTCTCTTCCATGCCGATTTCCTTAACATTATTCAATTCAAACTAATTCCATTGAAAGCAGTGCAATTATGTTCCAGTTCAAGATACCTTTTGTACCTCGCTCCATGCTGGGTTCTACAAGGGACGCCATAGCTATATAACTTTTGCCTCTCATCTTGGTAGAATTACATGTTTGAAACCATAGGGAGTTGTTTCAAGTGACTCATAATCCAGACTCTAAGTACAATGGGACGTCAGGGGCTCAAGTTCCCATCATGGAGGAGATGGGAATTGGGCTGCCTTAAAAGATAGGGAAGATTTGAACAGTCAGAGGAGAGGAAAAGTCTTTCTGAGTAAACAAGGCATGAGCAGAAGCAAAGAATTCTTGTTAGGGAGTAGTGGTGTTGCATGTGGGTAGGGAAAGGCAATGTGGTAAAGGGGCTCCCTCTGTTCAATCATTTGGTTTTTGATGGGTCCAAGTTCCCTCCATCTATAAAACAGGGTGAGTAATTCTTACTTCACATGATTGCTGTGAGAACTGAATGAGCTAATGTAAGGTCACGCCTACTGTTGGAGTCTCAACAAATAATCATTCTTTTGTTCATTCACAGGTGTAGCAGGGTTTGAATGCCAAGCTAAGGACGAGGACTTTTATCCCATAAGCCTGAGAATCCATTGGTAGATTGTGCGCAGGAGCATGGTGTGAAAAAGCAATCTTTGAAGAATGTTAGTCTAGAATGGATAAAGAGGCGATATCTATCTATCTATACACAGTGGAATAAAACTCAGCCATAAAAAGAATGAAATCCTGCCATATGTGACAACATGGATGGATCTAGAGGATATTTTGCCAAGTGAGATAAATCAGAAAAAAAAGAGAGAAATACTATATAATTTCATGTATATGTGAAATCTAAAAAACAAAATAAACAAACAGAAACAAGCTCATAGATACAGAGAACAAATTGACGATTACCAGATGGAAGGGAGAATGAGCGAGTGGAAGAAAATGACAAAGGGATTAAGAAGTGCAAATTGCCAGTTATAAAAATAGTCACAGGGATGTACAGTACAGCAGAGGAAACATCCTGTCTAAAAAAAGAGTAATATGTAAATTAACCATCACTCCGCGACAAAGATGGCAGTGTCACCCCGGCAACGTGAGCCCAGCAGGCAAGGGGCTCGGCAGGCAGCACCCAGCAGGGCCTGCAGACAAACGGGGCCCTCAGGCAACCAGGACTGAGAACCAGTTGCACAACGCTTCCACCATGGCTGGTCTCTCTGAGATGGGGAACTTCTGATGACTGCTGTAAAAGTGTCAATTTACTCATGCCTTCCTGGACCCACGCCCTTTGCTAGGGTCTGGCACACTGCTCTTGGTCACGTGAATTGCTTTGGCCATCACCACAGCTATAAATGTGCCAGAAGCAGAAACTTGAGAAATACCTATGTGTTGAAACACCCTCTCGTTGCTTTTGAAACTCTTTAGGACTAGCCTGCTGAAGAATGAGAGACCGTGTGGAGCAGAGACAAACCATCCAGCTGAACCACCTTAGACCAGTCAGCCCCAGCTGACCCACCCAGCAGCTCTCAGCAACTACTTCAGTCAGCCCAGCAGAGATCAGCCACGCCTTGCCTCGATCAGCAGAACTGCCCGGCTGGGCTCAGTCTAAGTTCTGACACACAGAATGATGGCATTGCAATAAATAAATAGGCCGCTAAGTTTTGGGGTTGTTTTGTAACACAGCACAAGTGAATTGTTACAGCAAGGCTATGAGTCTGTGTATCCATCCGCCTAAAGGGGAAGCAGTATAGGTAAAATTTCTCTAATCTATTGGATTAAAGCCCTCTTGTTTTACCTTGCTTCCTCTTTCCCTGTCTATTCGTTCAAGGCTACCTTCCAAAAAGAGAAACCAACTGGTCAGTTTGAGGAGTTGAGAGATAGCTAGAAAGGAGTAGAAAGCAAGTGAGAGAAGAAAGGGAGTAAGAATGGACTAGTAGAAAGTCCATTCTTGGAGATCTCTAGATTCAGTTATCCAATTCCTCTTACCCCCTTCTTACATATAAGGGGAAAGTTTACCAAAAGGTAGGTGGGTGTTCAGGTAAACTTTGGACAAAACTATTCAGGTAAACTTTGAATAAACTATTTCATACTTACTAGTATAGCCTGAAAAGGTATTGTTGTTTGCAACTGCTTGCTTAATTGTGTCAGAGATGGTCGTCTCATTTTCTTCGGAAGTTTCTACAAAAAGGTTTACTACTGCTACATCAACAAGCTGGGCGCCAGCACGCATTTCAGATCTTGTTGGAGCAGATGTTCTAAAAATGAAATGAATTCATCACTTGAGGAACTGAACACAAGCATCAACAGATTGGTCTTTGAATTTCCTATCCCCCCAAGTCTCCCAGTTCCCATCCTGATGCACAGATACAGCCATAGTTAGGGGCCTAATAAGGAGGTTGGGGTTGCAATAAGATAGCAATTTATAGGCCCAGAGTTCTCTGCTCCATGTGTGTTCAGAGGAAACCTATGGCTAAAGCACTATCCAATTGGAGGACCCTTAGAAAAATTGTGGACAATCATTTTTAGAATCTAGGAGCCTGGAACTAACCAGATGATACCAGCTATACAGATGAGGCAACCAAAGTTCAGAGAGGTTAAAAACGCTGCCCATCCATACAGCCAGGAAGCACCAAGACCAGGATTCAGATTTGTCTGAAGCCAGCCCACCTCATGATTCCTGTGTTATCCAGTCGTGCTAAAAGCAGGAGCTCCCTGGTGTCCACTAAACCAAAGCAAATGCCCTGGAATGGGGCCAGCCCTCCAGCAGCTGTCCCCTGTGAACTTCCAGCTTCAGAGCCTCTGGGTCAGGGCCCCGCCTCTCTGCCTGCTGCCGGCCCCTTGCCATGGCGGCACTGTGCCTCCCGTTGGTCTGTCTGCTGGTGTCCTGGCTGCCAATCACACTTGCCCCTCATTCAGCATCAGCTCAAAACCCACCAACTTCGGGATGCTTTCTCTGAATTACATGCATAAATATACACTGTATATTATTTAACTGTATATTATATAAACACAAAGAATTGACAAAGCTTATAAAGATAGATGCAGTAGTCAGACCATAAAATATGAACTCATTAGGGCTGCTTTTCCTGCACAACTTCATTCATCTTAGAGCATTCTTTCCTCGGGCTGCAGCACCTGTGTGTGAATGTGCTTCAGAGAAGGCTGATATAGAACCGCTAACTTCTTGAGACCCCTTTGCCTCTTTGTGTCCTTAAATAGCCCTCAACACTGGTCACTGCATATTGATGTGCTCAGTAAGTGCTTGCTATTACCGCAGGAAGAGCTCACCACTGCTTCTTCAGTAGCCTCCGGTGGGATTTGGGTGTTGCCCTCCTCACTCCCCCCTATGAGGGAAGAGATGACCAGGAGCCACTCATTTCTTTCCTGGCCCCCTAGAATGCACCAAACGGATCCAGGTGATGCCCTGGATCATGCATGCAAATTGCTGAATAGCCAATCACAGACAGCATCGTGCTGTCCCCAGGCTACACTCTGCCCATCCACACCAAGGTCAGTGTGACATCAGGCTGACCACCTCTTCCTGACCTGTGGCTTCCCACTGGCAGCCTTAGTGCGGCACAGGAAACTCAGAGAACATGAGAAGTCAAGCAAACACACACCAAAGCACCCCACCGGTCCATAGCAGCCTTACCTTACTCTGTGAATCACTGTCTGCCCATACTCAGGATTTTTAAATGCATCTTTAAACTGTGGCAGAGAAGAACAAATTTAGAAACAACTACCAAGAGGCAGGGAAAGTGATACTGTATCTAGGTTTCAACATGCACACATTTCTAAACTCCTGGATATAAACACACATGGTTCGTCGCAGCAAATTATTTATTCTTGATCTGCTCTCTAACACCTTTCAGTAATTTCTGCTATAAAATGGTAAGAATTTAATATAAGTCAGGGTTATCCATGAAAAAGTTGGAAACCTGAAAAAGCAAAATCAATGGTCATACTCTTAAAAATCAAGGTGACTAACTTATTAGGTTTGTCTTTTTAAAGTCACGGTAAAGTTTTGCGTATTTATTAGACATATCTATCTCCTGCTCCATACATGCATCAATTCACCTAAGGAACACTTCTTCAGTTGCCTGCAAGGCAAGTGCACCAGGGGGATAAGAAGGCAGGCGCTATCCAATCAGGCCTGCCTGGCTGCCACTGCGCCACAGAGCCAGCAAGTGAGGAGAAGGCAGGTCTAAGGTCAGGCAAGCCTGGGTTCAAATCCCAACCTTCGCCCTCATCAGCCTGGTGATCTTCAGTTGATCTACTTCACGTTCCCGGTCCTTGACTGCCTGATCCACAAGATAGGCACCATAGCATTCTCTCTCCCAGGGGTCTCTTTTGAGAATTAGAAATATTACGCATGCAATGCCAGGTCCTGCATGCAACAGGGGCAACTCCAGATCAGGGACTATCCATTTGGGTAAAACAATGAATCTTGGGAAACTTCTCAGGGTCTAAGCTGGGATTGGCCCAGCTACCAAGTCTGCTGAGAGGACCCAGCAGAAAGTAAATTGTCTCTATTTTCCTATCTCCCGGAGTGGCAAGGGAGTTCTGGCACATTCCTTTTGGATCAATAGCCTCTTGGAAAGTATAAGAACTCTTTCTCCCCTTCCGGGTGCCCCTGGGACCATCAGGACCTGCCTGAGACCAAGTCCCTAAATGGGTCTCTGGAGCTGGAGGGGCCTCTTGGTGGCCACAGTGGCCAGAGCTTGGTAAAGGCACACGAGCAAATCCAGGGCTCCCTGGAAGGAGGAGCAGCTTGACATTGCCTTCTTCAATGTACTGACTCTCATCCAAGGTGCAAATGGGAATGTATATCCAGAACAAGAGGAGATGTCACAGGCAGCTGGCCCCTTGGGCACAGGGGGCATGACCGGGGCCAGGGCAGCCGGGGTTCTATCTCAGCAGTGCCAGGCACCAGCTGCTCCGTCCTAGGCACTAGTTCTCTCTGTACAATCTGTAAAATTGTTTGGATGATCTTTTTTTAAAAAATATGTTATCAATTCTAATAACAAAACTCTTTCGTGATGATGTGATTCAGAATGAAAAGACGTTGTTATAGAGTAAGACCTTAGTTTTTAGGTAAAGTCTTGCTACACTTTGAGAAACACTAGCTGGATGCCCTCTGCAAGCCCCTCTCCAGGTCCCACGCCTGTGGTTCTGGCGTGGAGATCTCGCGTGGACGCAGCTGCTCCCAATGGACAGGAGCAGTTGTGCACACCGGCATTTTTGACAATAGGGAGAAAGAGGACCAGATGTGCCTTCAGGTGGAGCTTCTCTTCCAGGTATTAAAAAACTCACACTAGTTCAGAAATGTATGCATATTGGAATGTTAAAAAAAAAAAAAAAAGCAACATCTTTAAAAGGTTTTCTCTTCAATTCTGTGGAAACAATTCGTTTTAAAACATCATTATATTTACCTGCTCATTTAAAAACATTCTAAGAGCTTATGTAACGACCGCTGTGGCATGGCTGGAGCGAGGACCATGGGGAGGCCCAGGGTCCGAGGAAGGTTCCGGGGACTCAGGACAGCAGCTGTTCACTGACCAGTAAGAGTGCATTTCGCTACTTGAACAACTACTGGGACAGCTGTACCGCCTGAGTATCAGCCCTGTGCTCTGTGACTCAGTGTTATACAGGAAGGAAGGTGGGAAAATACTTACAAATTTTATAACTTGCTCATATAACTTTTCATAGGCCGGCGACTTTTCATCTTCCAAACCAGATGTTTCTAATACGTTTACTCTAATTGTTCCCGGGAAAACCTTTCCTGAAATTCAAGCAGAATCTTTCTGTAATGTTTAATGTAAAAAGGGTCATTTTCATTTTGTTTAAAAACATACTTTAAAAAAATTCTAATCATTATATGATGCTGTGACAGGAAGCCTGGAAATGCGGATAAATGTCACCTCCGAATCCCACCCAGCCTAACACAACCATTTTCATTTTGGCATAAGATATCTCCAACTTTTCAAAAGTGCGCTTTATGCCACTTCACTTTGACGAAAGGCCTATGTCAGGACCTGTTTCATGAACCAAAAGAAACCCTAAGAGGATTTCTGCTTTTATAAAAAAAGGTAAAAATCAAAAATAGTGTTCAGCGTTTTAAATAATTAATTAATTTGTTAATCCTCACCCGAGGGTATTTCTTTTCCATTGATTTTTAGAGAGAATGGAAAGGAGGGGGAGAGCCACAGAGAGAGAAACATTGATGTGAGAGAGACACACATCAATTCGGAGTTGGGGGATCAAGCCTGCAACCAAGGCATGTGACATTGTCCGGAATCAAACCTGTGACCCTTCAGTCCATGGGCCGATGTTCTAACCACTGAGCAACCACCAGCATTCAGCAGTTTGCAGCAAGCTGCTATAGAGGCAGCGCACATCCTGAGCAGTGAGAGTGGCCTACTAGCTCCTTCCCTCAGCATCTCAGCACCAAACTGCCATAGCTCTGCACTGTGTCTGCGCCTTATCTCTATGTATTTTATGCTTTGTTAGCAGGATGTCTCCTAAGATAATTGCTTCTTCATTTTACACCATTTCAATGTACAAAAGGTTTTAGTGGAAAGCTCTGCTTTCAGATAATGGGGAAATCTATATTTTTCCGTTCCTTTTTTTCCTATGCATAGTTTATATCATAATCCCAAATATATAGCATGAATCTTCTTTACTTATATATACTAACTAGGGGCCCGGTGCACAAAAATTTGTGCACTCGGGGTGGAGGGAGTCCCTCAGCCCGGCCTGTGCCCTCTCACAGTCTGGGACCCCTCAGTGGATGTCCTAT
>PVJC01037636.1:0-17112 GCA_004026665.1 Murina feae
TGCCCTCCCTCCCCTGCGGGCCCAGAAACCATCAACTGCCCTCCCCTGCTGACCTGGTCACCCCTAACTGACCTCCGCTGCTGGCCTGGTCACCCCCAACTGCCCTCCTCTGCTGGCCTGGTTGCCCTTAACTGCCCTCCCCTGCAGGCCTGATCACCCATAACTGTCCTCCCCTGCCAGCCATCTTTTGACCACACGGGGCAGCCATCTTGTGCAAGGACATGACAGTCAATTTGCATATTACCTCTTTATTAAATAGGATATACTGTATGTCAGCAATTTGAAACTTGGATAAATTTCATATTCTTTTCAATGTTAATAATGTTGAATTTATCACATTGGCTATATGTGAATTTGTGTTTTATGATTAAGATTACCTAGCTTTCAGAAAAAAATATAGAAACTACAGTTTCTTTACTAAAAAATGTCAGCTAAGAAAAAAAAAAAAGGCAGGCAAATGAATCCAGAAATCAGTTCCTATATTAAGCAAGATTCAACAAAATTACAGCTCTGTCCATCACCATATGCAATGGTTTGCACCCATGTTAAAAAATTAAAGTTGTGCAATATTTTCTTCTTTTAAAAAACAATCATTGCTTTTTTAAAAAGAAAATTTTAACAATTAAAAAATGTTTTTATTTATTTCAGAGAGAGGAAGGGAGAGTAAGAGAGGGACAGAAACATCAATATAAAAGAAAATCATTGATCAGTTGTCTTCTGCATGCCCCCTACTGGGGATGGAGTCCACAACCTTGGTATGTACCCTGACCAGGAATCAAACCATGATTTTCTGGTTTCATGGGTCTATGCTTAACCAATGAGTAACACTGGCTAGGCTTCTTTTTAAAAAAATAGTTTATTGATTTTTAGAGAAAGAAGAAGGGAGAAGAGAGGAACACTGATGTGAGAGCATAACATTGATCAGCTACCTCTTGCTTAGCCCCTACTGGGTACTGAGCCCACAACCCGGGCATGTGCCCTGACTGGGAATTGAGCCAGCAACCTTTTGTTGCATGGACAATGCCCAACCAATCCAGCCACATCAACCAGGTCAGTGTGCAATACTTTCATCTGAGCACACTAGCTGAGATTTTTCTAAGCTCTAAATAATTGCTAGCTTTCAAGATATCTTATGTTGGCTACAAATCTAAAGAAGGTGGAGAAAACCTCTATGTTCTAACTGATTAAAGTTCAACCTGAGGGGGAAAAAGGTAGAAAGATGATTTGACAAATGGTAAATGTAGTAAAATGTAACAATTAGATGGGATCAACAATAGTTTAATTAAAAAACAACTGCATACTTACATACTCCATCATATTGTTAGTTTCACATTTTCTTTTAGTCAACTTCCAGTGTAAAGCAAGCTAGGAAAGTACAGTTTGTTAAGAATTTTGATATCAATTTATACTAATTATTACCAATACATTTAAATAAATCACTGAAAACAATCCAAGAGTAAGTACAATATAAAAAAAAATAGCATTTAAAAATACCTGGTAAAGAACAGACATTGAAAATTGAGTATTAATTCTTTAATCCATTCTTTTGTGGCTTGAAAAATTCTCATTTTTTTTAAATTTAATAACACAAATATATAAATAGGGCACTTATTTGCTTAAATTTCTTACCTTGTGATATAATCTGTTATTTTCCCATTCTAATAACTTCTGAATTGATCTTCTGGTCTAAGAGTAAGAATCAAGATTTTGTTACGAGATGACTTAAGGAACTGTATAAACTATGTGTATCTATATTTTTCTGCTTATTTGTAAGATTCCATTATTTTCTCCTCTTATTTTTCTATTAGAAATTAGAAAAAACACACAAAAACAACACAATGTAATTGACAGAAACTGCCAGAAGAGGAGCAATATTTTGGGTGGTTATTATAATAAGATCTCATTCCCTCCCTCCCTCCTTCATATATACATACACACTTGCATATGTGAGATTTTAATATATGCATTTCAAAAGTAAATGTGTACAAATTACCCTGTGTTGTGAGTTCATTCACTGAATTATTGTGAAACAGTACTAATACTTTTAGAAGTCTACTTATGAATGTAATCTACATTTTCATATACTTTCCCACAAGGTTACTTTTTCAATATACATGCAATATGCCAAGCTAATATGATTTCTCACAGAAAAATTTCCTATCAGAACTCCTAGCACAATGCTTGGCATGCAGTAGTCAGTCAAAGTCTACAGGTTCAGTAAAGCAAGCCAACATATATCAGAATTTCCACTGAAAAAACATCTTAAAAACAACCAGTGAGAAAACTTTTATTTAGAGGGGGAAATGTAGAGAAACAGCAGTGTAGTAAACAGAAGAACAGAAGTTGAGTTTCTCCATTTGGAGTGCATATATTTTGTAGGGAGTAAGAAGAGCCTTCAAAACTTTTGAAAATATTAAAATAAAATATTACTAGGCATTTGAATTCTTATTTAAAGAGTTTTATAATGTTCCTGATAAACAAGCTAATAGACATCGTTACATTTTAAAGCTATTTACAAATGATTTATATACAAAACTATATTTGAAATGATTTCCAAAGCACTAACACAAGAAACTATTCTACCTGTTCACCTACGTAAGTTAACAACCAATAGCAATTGTATTTAGCACATTTACAGTGGGCCAGATCAGCAACACTACCAGCTAGAGTTTGCTGTGGGGACCTTGCACTTGAAAGAATCTCTTTAAACAAATTCAGATAATTAAAGAAAGAGATTGAATTAGTAATTATAAATTTTTCCACAAAGTAAGGCCCAGATGACTTCAATGATGAATTCTAACAAACAGTCAAAGAAAAAATAATACCATAAGTATAAACACAAAATTCTCAACAAAATACTAGAAAGCTGAATGACATATGAAAAATCCAGGAACACAAAATAAATTGATGTGAGAATGTACATCACTTTGGAAGACAATTTGGCACTTTATTAGAAAACTAAACATAATTTTATCACATGTTTCAGCAATTATACTCTTAGGTTATTACTCAAGTGACTTGAAAAGTTATGCTGACAAGAAAATCTGGTCATGGAATATTTGTAGCAGTCTTATTTATAAGTAGAGGCCCAGTGCACAGATTCTTGCACATTAGAAGGATATTAATTAGAAGGTTGCCGATGGGGTGGAACTGGGCAAGATGGGCCAGACATGCCCTGGAGCTAATCACCACTTGGTCCCTCTCTGGCCTGCCCCACCTAGGGCAGAACCTAGGCTTAAAGGCCATCTGCGGAGTCAGTAGGGTCCTTCTAGCAGTTGGGGTCCCTTGGCCTGCCTCATGGGGATTGGGCCAAAACTGGCAGTCCAACATCCCTTGAGGGGTCCCAGAGTGAAAGAGGGCACTCAGCAAAGTTGCTATCACTTGGCAGCTCTTGCATTGAGCATCTGCCCCCTGGTGGTCAGTGTACATCATACCTACCAGCCAGTCAGCTGGTCACTTAGCCTTTTATATATATAGATTGCCAAACCTTGAAAATAATCAAGATGTACTTAAACAGATGAATGGATAAACAAACTATAGTATATCCCAACAATGGAATATGATTCAGCAATAAAAAAGGCTATCAAGAGAACCAAGATGGCAGCATAAGGTATATACCTGTATGTGCTGCCCCCCACAACCACATTAAAACTACAACTAAAAGCCAAAATGGCCATCATCCAGAACCAGAGGAAAGCTGAGTGGATGTTCAACAACTAGAAGGAAAGAAAAAAGCGCACTGAGACTGGGTAGAAAGTGTGAAGGCTCCAAGAACAGAGGTACGGAGGCACATGAAACAGTGGCACCTCAGTGCATGTTTTTTTTTTCAATCATAAGGGAGATACAAGCTCCCGACTGCACTGAACTCATTTCCAGAGAGACTCGGGGGACCCAGACTCCTACGGGGAGAAACTGGGCTATCTGACATCGGGTCGGAAAGTGAGGGTGGCTTTCTCGCAGAGCTACTCACAAGGATCATTGTTACTGTAAGGGCGTGGGACTCGGGGATGCCAAGATGCTGAGATGGCTGTTTGAGCCGTCTTGATGATTCTCTGAGACCCCGACCCACCCAATTTACAACCCCACCCAAGCTGTGCAAATGAATTGCCTGTCTGCCTGCAGCCTAACCTAACAAACTGCAGCTGGGTCAGAGAGTTCCATAAGTTCCAAACCCCAAACAAAGAGGAGAAATTTGTAGATCTTGTTGTAACTCCTGCTGGGTGGACTCACACTGACTTTGCACCTCCTTGGAGATCCAGGAGCCAGTTCACCCAGTGGTCAGATACCAGATTTCAACTCCTCATATCCATAAGTGACACACTCAAGAGGCAGGCTCAGTGAACACCAAAGCCCCACTGAAGCAAGTCCTGCCCCATAAGGGTGTCTCCTGCACAGCAGTTCTTCCACCATAGACACAGTGGGTCCTCGCAGTCAATTGGCCTACGGGTCATTTCCTCCCAGTGATATCAACAGCAATCAAGGCTTAACTACAACAAGACTGTGCACCCAGCCCACAAGTATTGGGGGGCTTGGGTGCCTTGGGCCATTTGCTGCAGGCCTGGTACAGGCAGCAACAGGTCTAGGTTCAGTTTGGCCCTTCTCACTTCACATGCACTCAGGCTAAGAACAGGCAACTAGCAAATGCAGTTGGCTTTATATTTCATAATAGGTAGCCCCAGCTGGTCACAGGAAGCATCTGATATTGATCTGCACTGGAGTCCCTTCACAGAGGACAACAGAGCTAACAGAGCACAACAGAACCAACAGAGCACCATCTGATAAACTCTGTAAGTGCCACTCCTAAAGGGAGCTCTCAGCCAGCACCAGGAACTTGCTGAGGCAAATTCTGCAACGTGCGGTCAGAACTTGCTGAGTTGCTCATACTCAGTGGTTATGGCAAATTTGCACAGCCAGCCAGCTTTAGAGTCAATAGCAACCATGGACATGCCAACAGCAATCAAGAAACATTCCTGGCTCAGGTGGTCAGGGAGATGGCCCCACAAGACACTTACGACATTAGGCCACTCAACCAAGACTGAGAAATATAGCAGATCTACCTAATACATAGAAACAAACACAGAGAAGCAGCCAAAATGGGAAAACAAAGAAACATGCCTCAAATAAAAGAGCTGAAGAAATCTCCAGAAAAAGAACTAAAGGAAATGGAGGCAAGAAATCTACCAGATATAGAGCTCAAAAGAATGGTTATAAGGAGAATTGAGCAAGAACTTCACCAAGGAGATGGCAAGGATAAAAAAGAATATAGAAAACATAAAAAAGAACCAGTCAGAAATGAAGAATAAAATAACTGAAATTAAGAACTTAAATAGAAAGAATAAGTAGATTAGGTGAAGCAGAAAACTAAAATAGCTACTTGGAAGACCAGATAGCAAAAAATGTCCATCAGAGCAGCAAAAAGAAAAAAATTTTAAAAAATTAAGGTATTTTAAGGGACATCTGGAACAACATCAAGGGTAGCAACATCTACATCATAAAAGCACCAGAAGAAAAAGAGAGCTAGGGATTGAGAACCTATTTGAAGTAATAATGACTGAAACTTCCAGAACTGCTAAAGAAAAAAGATATACAAGTTCAGAATATGCAGTCCCAAAAAAGATGAAACCAAAGAGGGCAACACAAAGGACATACTCTAAAATAAAAGGCTAACATGCAAATTGTCCCCTTGGGAGTTTGACTGCTTGCTATGATGTGTGCTGACCACCAAAAGGCAGCATGAAATGAAGAAAGGCCCTGGCCAGCAGCTGACAGCCAGAGATGGAAAGCCCTGATTGGACCTGATTGCCAGCCATGGGACCCTACCCATGCACGAATTTCATGCACTGGGCCTCTAGTCATAAATAAAATGGCAATAGTTAAAGACAAAGAGAGAATCTTAAAAACATCAAGAGAGCCTGGGCTGGTGTTGCTCAGTGATTGAGCATTGACCCATGAACTAGGAGGTCATCGTTTGATTCCCTGTCAGGGCACAGTCCCAGGTTGAAGTCTTGATTCATAGTAGGGGTTGAGGAGGAAGAAGCTGGTCAATGATTCTCTCTCATCATTGATGTTTCTATTCCTCTCTTCCTCTCCCTTCCTCTCTGAAATCAATAAAAACATATTGAGAAAAAAAGCACCTAGAGGAAGACAGTTATTTATCTACAAGAGAGCTTCCATAAGACTGTCAGTTGATTTCTCAAAAGAAACATTTCAGGCCAGAAGGGATTGGCATGAAATATTTAAAGTGATGAAAACCAAGGACCTATAAATAAGACAATTCTAAACAAGTAAGCCAATCATTTAAAATTGAAGGAGAAATAAGTGGTTTCTAAGGCAAGAAAAAGCTAATGGAGTGCATGATCATCAACCCAATATTACATGAAATGTTAGTGCATCTTCTTTAAGAAGAGAGGAATATAGGTTTAAAAAATAAAATGACAATAAATATGTACCTATCAATAATGACTCTAAATGTACATAGGTTAAATGTTCCAATAAAATTATAAAGTAACAGAATGGATAAGAAAACAATCATATATGTGATGTATGCAAAAGACCCACCTGAGAACAAAGCATACACATGGACTGAAAGTAAAGAGATGGGAAAAAACATTTCTTAAAAATGGAAATTAAAAAAAGCTGAGGTAGCAATACTTATATTCCACAAAATACACTTTAAAAATGTTATAATAAGAGAAAAAGGAGGACATTAGATAATGATAAAGAGTTCAATCTCACAAGATGATTTAACCCTTGCAAACATTTTTGCATTGTCTTAAATATATAAATCAAATCTTGATAGAAAGGAATGGAATGAAATATACAAAGTGATCCAAAGCAAGGGAATGAATCCAAGCATACTATACCCAGGAAGGCTATCATTCAAAATTGATGGTGGAATCAGAAGGTTAACAGACAAAAAAGAGTTAAGAGAGTGTATTACTACCAAGCCAGCAATGCAAGAAATGCTAAAGGGACTGCTGTAAAAAGAAGAAACAGAAAGACAAGAAGAAACACAAACATTAAGGATAAAAATGTCCACAAACAAGTACATTTCAATAATAACATTAAATGTAAATGGATTGAATGCTCTAATCAAAAGACTTAGGGTAGCTCAATGGATAAGAAAACACGACCCATTTATCTGCTGTCTGCAAAAGACCCACCTCAGAACAAAGGATTCAGACAGACTGAGAGTGAAGGGATGGAATAAAATTTTTCAGGGAAATGGAAATGAGAAAAGAGCTGGAGTTGCGATACTTATATCTGATGAAATGGACCTCAAAGTAAAGGCCATAAGAAGGGATAAGGAAGGCCACTACATTATACTAAAGGGAGCAATTCAGCAAGAAGATATAACTCTGGTAAACATATATGAACCCAATACAGGAGCACCCAAATACATAAAACAACTTCTGGAAGACATCAAGGGAGAGAATGACAGCAATACAGTCATAGTAGGGGACTTTAATACTCCACTGACACCACTGGATAAATCCTCTAAACAAAAAATCGGGAAAGAAACAACAATCCTTAATGACTCACTAGATCAGATGGACTTAGTTGACATCTTCAGAATATTTCACCCCAAAGTTACAGAATTTACATTCTTCTCCACTGCACATGGGACATTTTCAAAGAGAGACCATGTATTAGGACACAGGCAAAGTCCCTTCAAATGCAAGAGAATAGAAATCATAACAAGCATCTTCTCAGATCATAAAGGCATAAAACTAGAAATCAACTACAATAAAATATTGAAAAAAAAATCAAACACTTGGAGGCTAAATAGCATGTTATTAAACAATGAGTTGGTTACCAGAGAGATCAAAGAAGAAATAAAAAACATCCTGAAAATAAATGACAATGAAAACACAACAATCCAAAATCTATGGAACACAATAAAAGCAGTCTTGAGAGGGAAGTTCATAGCTCTGCAGGCCTCCCTCAAAAAACAAGAGAAACTGGTAATAAATGACCTAAATCTACAACTCAAAGAGTTAGAAAGAGAGCAACAAGAAAAGCCCAAAGTATCCAGAAGGGAGGCAATAATAAAGATCAGAGCAGAAATAAACAACATAGAGACCAACAAAACAGTACAAAAGATCAACGAAACCAAGAGCTGGTTCTTTGAAAGAATTAACCAGATTGATGAACCCCTTGCCAGACTCACCAAGAAATGAAGAAAGAGGACCCAAATAAACAAAATCAGAAATGAAAGAGGTGAAATAACAACTGACCCTACCAATATACAAAGGATTGTGAAAAAATACTACGAACAACTCTACTCCAACAAACTGGACAACCTTGATGAAATGGACACATTCCTAGAAAAATACAGGCTTCCAAAACTCAATCAGGAAAAATAAAAAAACCTGAATAGGCCAATAACTACTGGTGAAATTGAAACAGTCATACAAAAGCTTTCAGCAAACAAAAGCCCTGGACCAGATGTCTTCACAGGGGAGTTTTACTGAGCATTCAAAGAAGAACTAAAGCCAATCCTTCTCAGACTATGCCAAAAAAATTAGACCAAGGCACACTTCCAAGCTCTTTCTATGAAGCCAGCATTACCCTAATACCAAAAACAGATAAAGACACCACAAAGAAAGAGAATTACTGGCCAATATCCTTGATAAACATAGATGCTAAAATCCTCAACAAAATTCTAGCAAACCGGATCCAGCATTACATTAGAAAGATCACACACCATGACCAAGTGGGATTTGCTCCAGGAATGCAAGGCTGGTACAATATCCACAAATCAATAAACGTTATACATCACATAAACAAATTGAGAGACAAAAATCACATAATCATATCGATTGATGCAGAAAAAGCATTTGAAAAAATCCAACACCCTTTCTTTTTTTTAAAATTTATTTATCTTTATTGTTCAAATTATTACAGTTGTTCCTTTATTTTCCCCCATAGCTTCCCTCCTCCCATTTCCCACCTTTCTGTCCCTCCCCCCCACTGTCCTCATCCATATAGGTGTATGATCATTGTCCATTCTCTTCCCGCACCCCCAACACCCTTTACCCCCAAAAATTGTCAGTCCACTCCCTTTATATGCCTCTGATTCTATTCTATTCACCAGTTCATTCTGTTCATCAGATTTTTTATTCACTTGATTTTTAGGTTCACTTGTTGATAGATATGTATTTGTTGTTCATGATTTTTATCTTTACTTTTTCTTCATCCTCTTCTCAAAGGATACCTTTCAGCATTTCATATAATACTGGTTGGGTGGTGATGAACTCCTTTAGCTTTTTCTTGTCTGCCAACACCCTTTCTTGATAAAAACTCTCAGCAAAGTGGGAATAGAGGGATCATACCTCAATATAATAAAAGCCTTATATGACAAACCCACAGCCAACATCATAATGGACAAAATCTAAAACCATTTCCCTTAAGAACAGGGACAAGACAGGGATGTCCACTTTCGCCACTCCTGTTCAACATAGTACTGGAAGTGCTAGCCAATGCGATCAGGCAAGAAGAAGAAATAAAAGCCATCCAAATTGGAAAAGAAGAAGTAAAATTGTAATTATTCACAGATGACATGATACTGTACTTAGAAAACCCTAAAGACTCCATCAAAAATTATTAGACTTAATAAATGAATATGGTAATGTAGCAGGATACAAAATTAACACCAAGAAATCTATGGGATTTTTATATGCCAATAGTGAACTTACAGAAAAGGAAATTAAAAAAGCAATCCCATTTACCATTGCACCAAAAAAATTAACATACCTAGGAATAAACTTAACCAAGGACGTAAAAGACATATACTCGGAAAACTACACTTTTTACAGTACACTGAAAAAAGAGCTAGAGGAACACATAAATAGCTGGAAGAACATTCCATGTTCATGGATCAGTAGAATCAACATCATCAAAATGTCCATACTACTCAAAGCAATCTATAGATTCAATGCACTCCTCATTAAAATACCAACAGCATATTTCACAGATCTAGAAAGAACTCTGCAAAAATTCATCTGGAATAAAAAAAAGCCCTGAATAGCTTCGGCGATCCTTTGAGAGAAGAACAAAGTAGGAGGGATCTCAATTCCAGATATCAAGCTGTATGACAAACCCACTGTTCTCAAAACTGCTTGTTACTGGCACAAGAACAGACATATAGATGAATAGAATAGAATAGAATAGAATAGAATAGAATAGAATAGAATAGAATAGAATAGAGAATGCAGAAATTGACTTGATCCAGTACGCTCATTAATATTTGACAAAGGAAGAAAGACCATACAATGGAGCCAAAACAGTCTCTTCAATAAATGGTGCTGGGAAGTTTGGTTAGACGCCTGCAAAAAAATGAAAATAGACCACCAACTTACACCATACACAAAAATAAACTCAAAATGGATAAAGGACTTAAACGTAAGAAAGGAAACCATAAAAATACTAGAGGATTCCACAGGTAGCAAAATCTCAGACATATGCCGAAAGAATTTCTTCACTGACACAGCTCCTAGGGCAATGGGAGCTAAAGGAAAAATAAACAAATGGGACTGTATCAAAATTAAAACTTTCTGCACAGCAAAAGAAACCATCAACAAAACAACAAGAAAACCCACTGCATGAGAGAATATATTTGCCAATGATATCTCTGATAAAGGTTTAATCTCCGACATTTACAGGGAACTCATGCAACTTAACAAAAGGAAGATAAACAACCCAATCAAAAAATGGGCAAAGTGCCTAAACACTTTTTGAAAGAAGACATATATAAGGCTGAGAGACATAGGAAAACATGCTCAAAGTCACTTATCATCCAAGAGATGCAAATCAAAACAACAATGAGATACCATCTCACACCTGTCAGAATGGCTATCATCAACAAATCAACAAACGACAAGTGCTGGAGACGATGCAGAGAAAAAGGAACTCTCCTGCACTGCTGGTGGGAATGCAGACTGGTGCAGCCACTATAGAAGACAGTATGGAGTTTCCTCAAATAACTAAATATGCAACTACCATTTGACCCAGTGATCCCACTTTTAGGAATATATCCCAAGAAACCAGAAAAACCAATCCGAAAGGATATATGCACCCCTATGTTCATAGCAGCACAATTTACCATAGCTAAGATTTGGAATCAGCCTAAGTGTCCATTAGCAGATGAATGGGTTAAAAAACTGTGGTATATCTACACAATGGAATACTATGCTGCTGTAAAAAAGAAGGAATTCTTATCATTTGTAGCAGCATGGATGGAACTGGAGAGCATAATGCTAAGTGAAATAAGCCAGGCAATGAAAAAAAAATACCACATGTCCTCACTCATCTATGGATAATAATAATAATTATAAACTGGTGAACAAAAATAGATACAGAGGCAGAGCAGCATCAAACAGACTGACAAATTACAGCAACAAGGACAGAGAGGGTTGGGGGGTAATATATCAACCAAAGGACTTTTATGTATGCATTTAAGCATAACCAGTGGTCAGAAAACACTGAGGGAAAGGGGAGGTGAGAGGAAGGGCAGGGGAAAAAAGAGATATATGTACTAATCTTTGTAATACTTTATGTAATAAAAATACATAAAAAAGAAAAAATGTGTCTCCAACAGAAAAAGCAAATCAAGCCAGTCCAGACATGTCAAGAGACTAAATCTAGTATTCCAACTTCCAGTTAGTCCTTTTTAGTGCCTGTCTGCCCATGGCAAGAGTGTGATGCTTGCACTTTAATATCCCAGCAGCAGTTCTCATTCCTTTGGCACAGAACTATCCATCAGATGTCACATTGCACTTGTGCTTAGCAGCATTCCAGGTGCTGACTTCCATCCTTGAAAAACTTCACAGGTGAGTTTTACAAAACATTAAAAGAAGAACCAACACCTATCCTTCTTGATCTATTTTTAAAAAGCTGAGAGGAAGGAAGACTTACAAGCTCTTTATGAGTCCAGAATTATCCTACTTCTAATCCTATCTAATAAAAGAGTAATATGCAAATTGACCATCACAAGATAGCTGTCCCCATTTGGTCAAAGATGGCTTCCCCCATGTGGTCAAAGATGGCCACCACAAGATGGCCAGCAAGGGAGGGCAGTTGAGAGGAACCCAGGCTGCAGGAGAGGATAGTTGGGGGAGACCCAGGCCTGCAGAGGAGGACAGCTGGGGTGGACCCAGGCCTGTAGTGGAGGGCAGTTGGGGGGACCCTGGCCTCCAGGGGAGGGCAGTTGTGGGGGACCATCCTGGCAGGGGTAGGGCAGTTAGGGGAAATCAGGCCGGCAAAAGAGCAGTTAGGCATTAATCAGGCTGGCAGGGGAGTGGTTAGGGGCAATCGGCAGGCGAGAGGTTAGGAGCCAGCCATCCTGAATTGTGAAAGGGATGTCTGCCTGCCCATTTAGGCCCGATGCCACCGGGATCGGGCCTAAATGGCAAGTTGGACATCCCTCAAGGGATCCCAGATTGGAAAGGGTGCAGGTTGGGCTGAGGGACACCAACCCCATCCCCCACTCCCACTCTATGCACGAATTTTGTGCACTGAGCCTCTAGTATCAGATAAAGACACTACAAAGAAAGAAAATTACAGGCCATTATCTCTGATGATTATACTAGTAGAAGCTAAAATCCCCATCACAATATTAGTAAAGCAGCTCCAGCAATGTATTTAAAAGTTCATATACCATGATCAAGTGGTATATATTTCTGGGTGCAAGGTTGGTACAATATTCACAAATCAATAAATGTGATACACCACATAAACAAAATGTAAAATAAAAATCATGTGATCCTATCAATGGATTCAGAAAAAGCATTTGGTAAAATCCAGCAACAATATATGATAAAATCTCTCAGCAGACTGGGACTACAAGGAACATACTTGAACATAATAAAGGCCATATATGACAGACCCTCAGCTAATATCATAATCAATGTGCAAAAACTAAAGGTGTTTCTCTTAAAAACAGGAACAAGTCAGGGTTTCCCACTTTCACCACTCTTATTCAACATAGTACTGGAAGTCATAGCCACAGTGATAAGACAAGAAAGAGAAAAAGGCATCCAAATTGGAAAGGAGGAAGTAAAACTATCATTATTCACAGATACATGATAGTGCACATAGAAAACCCTAAAGACTCCACCAATACACTGTGGTATCACCTCACACCTGCCTGAATGGCTACCTTTGGTGAACAAATTTGGCAAATTTAGCAGGATGTAAAATTAACATCTAGAAATTGATAGCATTTTTATACACCAATAATGAACTCTCAGAAAGAGAAACTAAAAAAGTCCCATTTACCATTGCAATGATAAAAATAATATATTTAAGAATATACTTAAGGAAGGAGGTGAAAGACCTGTACTTGGAAAACTATAGGGCATTGAAAAAAGAAATAGAAGAGGACACAAACAAGTGGAAGCATAGACTATGTTTGTGGATAGAAAGAATTAACATTATTAAAATGTCCATACTACTCAAATCAATCTACAGATTCAATGCAATCCCTATTAAAATACCATCAGCATACTTCACAGATTAAGAACAATGTCCCCCCCCCCCAAAAAAAAGAACAATGTTCCCAAACTGTATATAGAACCAATAAAGACCCAAGCAGCTGTAGCAATCTTGAGAAAGAAGTATAAGGTTGGAGGGATCGCAACTCTGGATATCAAACTACCATGTGTACCAGTTAATAATGCGAACTTTTTCACTAGATGGAGTTACACATATGTTTATATATATACGATTTGATATGTATGCTATTTTGTTGTATTGATAGCAAGCTTCAAAACTTCATATGTCAACTTTGTTGAAGGTGTTAACATCATAGATATTTTTACGCTTAAAAATGTCAAATTTTGTGCCAAAAAAGAACATTTACAGGAAGTTTTAATTCATTATTTTGAAGAAAATTGCTGCTGAAAGTTATTATATACTTCGGAAGCTTATAGTGAGCATGCTCCATTTCAAGATACTTGTGAACACTGGTTTAAACGCTTTAAAAGTGATGGTTTCTATGTGAAAGACAAGGAATATCCAGGTCTACTGAAAAAATTTGAAGACCAACAATTACAAGCATTATTAGATGAAGATGCATGTCAAACTCAAAAACAACTTGGAGAAAAATTAAACGTTGTTCAGCAAACAATTTCCGATCATTTACAAGCAATGGGAAAGATTTTAAAGGAAGGAAAATGGGGTGCCACATCTACTGAATGAAAGACTAATGGAAAACCTAAAAGTCATCAGTAAAATGTTGCTTCAATGGCATGGCATAAAAGAAAGTCTTTTTTGCATAGAATTATGACTAGCGATGAAAAGTGGATTTATTTTCAGAATTCCAAACGCACAAAATCATGGGCTGATCCAGGTCAACCATCAACATCGATTGCAAGGCCAAATTGCTTTGGAAAGAAGACAATGATCTGCGTTTGGTGGGATCAGGAAGGTGTAGTGTATTATGAGCTTCTAAAACCAGGTGAAACCATTAATACTGATCACGATCAACAACAAATAATCAATTTGAACCACGCTTTGATCATAAAACGACCAGAATGGGCCAGAAGATATGGCAAATTTTGCTTCATGATAACGCACCATCACACACTTCAAAACCAGTTAAAGACACCTTAAAAAATCTTGCCTGGTAAGTATTAACCCAACTGCTATATTCATCAGAACTTGCTCCTTCAGATTACCATTTGTTCTGCTTGATGGCACACACATTTTCTGAGCAGCACTTTAAAACGTACAAAGACGTGGAAAATTGGGTCTCTGAATGGTTTGCCTCAAAATAAGAAAAGTTCTATTGGGACTATCCACAAATTACCTGAAAGATGGGGGAAATTTGTAGCTACCGATGGATATTACTTTGGATGTTTCTCTTGAAATTATTGTGTTTTCTTTGATTACAAAATCCGCATTATTACTCAGTATACTACAAAGCCACGGTAACCAAAACAGCACAAGAACAGGCACATAAATCAACGTAACTAAACAGAGACCTCAGAAATCAATCCACACCAATATGGTCAATTAATATTTGAAAAACAATACGAGAACATACAATGGAGTAAAGACAGTCTCTTGGTGCTGGGAAAATTGGACAGATACATGCAAAAAAAATGAAACTAAACCACCAACATACACCATACACAAGAATAAACTCAAAATGAATAAAAGTCTCAAGTATAATTCATGAAACCACAAAAATCCTAGAAGAAAACATAGGCAGCAAAATCCCAGACATACATAGCCAAATTTTTACCAATAACATCTCATAGGACAAGAGAAACAAAGGAAAAAGTAAACAAATGGGACTCCATCAAAATAAAAAGCTTCTGCACGGCAAAAGAAATCATCTTCTAAATGAAACGGGAACCCACTGTATGGAAGAACATATTCACCAGTGATTCATCTGATAAGGGGTTAATTTCCAAAATATATAAAGAAGTCATACAACTCAACAAAAGGAAGACAAATAATCTATAATAATAAAAGTTTAATATGGAAATTGACTGAATGGTCAAACAGTGGAATGACCAGTCCAGATGACAATGCTATGACATCCACTGATGCCAGGCCAGCCAAGGTGGGTGCAATGTGATTGGTTGGGGGGGCACCTTTGCCATTGCCCCATGATCACCTGCAGAGGGAGGCCCAGGCCACTGGCCAGCAGGGCAATCAATCAGGGGGCTCTGCAATTGCCTCAAAGAAGGAGGCCCAGGCCACCATCTGCAGGGTGATTGATTGGGGAGGGGCTCTGCAATCGATTACCCCAAAGAGGGAGACCCAGGCTACCCAGCGGGGCCTCACTCTGTGGGGTGATCGATCACAGGGCTCCAGGACTGTGAGAAGGTGTAGGCTGGGCTGAAGAACCTACCCCCCCACCCCGGTGCAGAATTTCATGCACCAGACCTCTAGTCTAATTATAAATGGGCAAGGGACTTGAATAGACACTTCTCCAAAGCAAACCTACAGATGGCCAATAGACATATGAAAAAATTATCAACATCATTAATTATCAGAGCCATGCAAATTAAAACTCCAATGTAGTATCACCTCACACCTGCCCAAATGATAAATCAACAAACAGCAAGTGCTGGTGAGGATTTGGGGAAAAGAAAACACTAATACTGCTGGTGGGAATGCAGACTGGTGCAGCCACTGTGAAAAATAGTCTGGAGGTTCTTCAAAAAATTAAAAATGGAGCTGCTCCGGTCCTGAAAAAATGGCGGCGGAATAAGGAGAAGAGTCCGGAGCCTGCCCAGGAGCGGAGGGAGTGAGCAGCTAAGGCGAGTGCTTCCCAGCCCAAGCTGCAGAGGAGGTGGACCTGGGAAACACCTGCGACCGGGTGAGCCAGAATCCGGCTGGGAGAAGGTGAACTTGGGGCTTAGGGAGGATCAGTGAACCAGACCCCAGCACCTGAGGCCCCAGAGAGCCCAGGCACGGGCGCTCGGCCACGTCCCTGGGGACGGGCGCAGTGGAGGAAGCGTCCAGGGAACTGCGTCGCTGGGGGACTCTGGATACGGGTTCACAACCAGGATAGGGCGGGGGAGTGTGGGCAGAGGAGAGGCTGCCTCCCTCGGACTGGATTCCACGGCGGGGCTAGCAGTCATAGAGGAATTGAGTGTCCCAACGGAGAGGCGTGCACCCGCGCCATCCTGCCTCCCTCCATAGCCCGCAACTCAGCACTCACACGGGGGCGCGCCCGCCACAGCTGGCGCCTCACGGCTCTGAGCCCCGGAGAAGAGACAGGGCGCGCACACGAGTGGCGCCTCACGGTCCTGAGCCCCGGAGAAGGGACAGGGCGCGCGCGTGTGACACGGTACCCCCATCATTGCCGTACATGACTGGCGCCTCTCGGCCCTAAGCCCCTAGAAGGGACAGGGCGCGCGCAAGCACTGCTGGAGCCCCTCCCGCCCGGGGCTCACTGAAGAAAGACTTTTGCCAGTGGCAGAAGTGGGGGGAGAAGCGCCGAGCCACGGAATCTGGAGAGAGAGGGAGAACCCAGGGAAGTGGCAGCGAGTTGGAGGCCGGATCGCGCTGGAGCCTGGGACCTGAGTAGCCATTGTCCCCTGGAGAGATAACCCCTCCCTCCAGTATCCAAGCTCCACCCTGAACTGTAAAAAA
>PVJC01037637.1:0-17112 GCA_004026665.1 Murina feae
TCCCTTCCCACATTCCTTCTTTCCTTTATCTTTACCCCTGCCCACTCTCCCCTTTTCCTTCCTTCCCACCTTAATTTTTTTCTTCACTTCCTCCCTCTGACCTGCTTTGCTCCCTCCCCCATTCCTTCCTTCTTCCCATTCTCCTTTTAAGCTCTACCAACTCCCCCTTTATAACTTTTCTTCCCTCCCTCTTTTTCTCTCATCCTACCTTTGCCGTACATTCTTTTCTACTTACTTCCACTGTTTTAATACCTATCTACTTGCTTAATTATACACTATCATTTATCTTTTTCTTTTCTGACTTCTACTTTTAAAATCTGTCCCCAGTACACAACTATACTTGGTCTTCATTATAGGCCCTACAGTTCACTCATACATCCTCTTTTTCTAACACTGATGTCCACTGACTCTTTGATGAAGTTCTTCCCTCCATCCTGTTCCACCCCTCCCCCACCTGGTTACTTCCCCCCAAACTCTCCCTGGCTGATGCTCCCTCCATCTGCCCCCTGCCCATCTCTCCGTCTCCTGGTTCCTGGGGGATCACCCCAGCTCTGAAGGGAGACAGGGTCCTCTCACAGGAGACCCCTGCTTGGAACCGATGGGAGGCCCTCACTGGGGCCTGGATGGCCAGCTCCCAGCCCTGCGGCTGGGGTCTGGGAATAGACTGACCATGGGCTAAGCCTCTGCATGTGTGTGCCCCTGAAATCGGTCTATTCCCAGGCCCTAGCTGCAGGGGCGAGGGCTTGCCTGCCCGGCTCCTGGCCCTGTGGCTGCTGCCGCCACCCGGAACCGACCACGGGGGCACGCACACGCAGAGGTGATCAGTCTATTTCCAGGCCGCAGCCTCAGGGCCTGCTTGTTCCTCTCACCCTGCTCCTCCTGCCCGTCTGCCCTGCTGGACCTCGGTGTGTGGTGGGCCTCCGCCATCGTGGCTGGGCTAATTTGCATACAGTCGCTCTGATTGGCTGGTGGGCATGGCTTAGGCGTCTGGAAGAGATGGTTAATTTTAATATTACACTTTTATTAGATTAGAAATTCTAAATTATTGACCAAAACGGAAAAAAAAGCCTAAACATGTGTCTGGCCATACCACCTTCCGTTTTTACATTTAGTGCCCCTTATTTTAGGTCCTTTGGTGAATACACAGTGAGCAACTCAAACTTGTTCCCCTAGCAGATTGTATTCCAACCCAGGCTGTCATCTGCTTAATGTGTAAAAAGTCCAGATGTTGTCTATGTTGTCATGAGAAGGGCCCTTGAGCTGCCTCTTGCACACCCCCTACTGAGGATTTTCTGGCAAGCAAGGTACATACCCTTGACTGGAATCGAACCTGGGATCCTTCAGTCCACAGGCTGATGCTTTATCCAATGAGCCAAACTGGTTAGGGCTAAATGCTTAAGTTTTTACAGGCTTTGCGTAGAACAGGTCAAAGAGGACAGGAATTGAAGATGAAACATGTCCCATAACTTAAAAGGACTTTACTAAGCTACCCTTGTCCCTTTTTAATGTGTGGTTTTGGTTTCTCAAATCTTCTATGACAGTGCAATCTTTTTGTTGTTGTTGTTGAACATCATTCATAGTAAGTTGTTCCCTGCTGGAAGCATTTCCCTTTGCTTTTCTCCTATCTTCCCTAACAGAGATGAGGATATTAGTCAAACTAAAGCACTGCTGACCATTTCTCCTGTTTTCTTTGCAGATTATTCCTCAGCTGTTCAGAAATTTTCCCAGACTCTGCAGTCCTTTCAGTTTGATTTTATTGGAGACACTCTAACTGATGATGAGATTAACATTGGTAAGTCTTCTGCTACAAGAGGCTACCTGCTGCCTCAAGGCAGGTCGGAAACCATTCATCCTCCTTGTTTGTGGATGCAGAGAACCTGCGCATCTTTATCCCTGTGGTTAAGTATCATGCTCCTGGGAGGCTGCTTAAGAAGAATAAAGAAATATTTCCTTCCAGTCCTATGTCTTTCTCACCAAGAGCAATCAAAAGATAGCACTTTAAAACCTCCATTGAGGCCTTTTTCTCAGTCAGTATGAAAGTGAATTTTTCTATAAAGAATTTGATACATGAAAAATATATTTCTGTAATGAATAAATTAAGACTGTTTTTTGGTTTATTTTCCAAAATGACTTAGAGTAATATTCTTCTAAGGAAAAAATTCCTTAGAAAGTTTAACATTAGCATTTATGTATGTCCACCTTTTCAGGCAACAGGACATTTTGCATTTCCCTTGGCAAATGAATTTAATAACTTGCACTATGAACTGTGTGGACAAGGTATTTTATTGGACAAGGTATTTTCTTTTTTTTTCTGCTTTCAGTTTTTTTTTAACCGTTTTTTTTTAATGCGTAAAATATTTCCAAGAGTAGTACATATTTCTCCTTTTTTCCCCCTTGACCTTCCCCTAACCTCCCTTACCCCCCAGTGTTTTGTGTCCATTGGTTATGCTTATATGCATGCATAAAAGTCCTTTGGATGATCTCTTGCCCCGTCCTTCTCCCTGCCCCAACACTCCCCGGCCTTCCTGCTATAGTTTGATAATCTGTTTGATGCTGCTTAGCTTCTGTATCTATATTTGTTCATCGGTTTATAATGGTCTTTATTGCCCATAAATGAGTGATGTCATGTGCTATCTTTCTTTCATTGATTGGCTTATTTCACTTAGCATAATGCTCTCCAGTTCCATCCATGCTGTTGCAAATGGTAAGAATTCCTTTTTTATAGCAGCATAGTATTCCATTGTGTAGATGTACCACCGTTTTCTAATCCATTCATCTGCTGATGGGCACTTAGGCTGTTTCCAAATCATAGCTATGGTGAATTGTGCTGCTATAAACATAAGGATGCATATATCCTTTCTAATTGGTGTTTCTGGTTTCTTGGGATATATTTCTAGAAGTGGGATCACTGGGTCAAATGGCAGTTGCATTTTTAACTTTTTGAGGAAATGCCATACTGTCTTCCATAGTGGCTGCAGTAGTCTGCATTCCCACCAGCAGTGCATGAGTGTTCCTTTTTCTCCGCTTCCTCTCCAGCACTTGTCGTTTGTTGATTTTTTGATGATAGCCATTTTTACAGGTGTGAGATGGTACTTCATTGTTGTTTTGATTTGCATCTCTCAGATGATTAGTGACTTTGAGCACGTTTTCATATGTCTCTTGGCTTTCTGAATGTCCCACTTTGAAAAGTGTCTACTTAGGTGCTTTGCCCATTTTTTGATTGGATTGTTTATTTTCCTTTTGTTAAGTTGTATGAGTTCCCTGTAAATGTTGGATATTAAACCTTTATCGGTGATAACATTGGCAATTATGTTCTCCCATGCAGTGGGCTTTCTTGTTGTTTTGTTGCTAGTTTCTTTTGCTGTGAAGAAGCTTTTTATTTTGATATAGTCCCATTTGTTTATTTTCTCTTTAGTTTCCAATACCCTAGGTGCTGTATCGCTGAAGATATTGCTTTGGCTTATGTCTGAGATTTTGTTGCCTTTGTATTCCTCTAGTATTTTTATGGTTTCCTTTCTTATGTTTAAATCCTTTATCCATTTTGAGTTTATTTTTGTGTATGGTGTAAGTTGGTGGTCTAATTTCATTTTTTTGCATGTATCTGTCCAATTTTTCCAACACCATTTATTGAAGAGGCTGTCTTGACTCCATTATATATTCTTGCCTCCATTGTCAAATATTAATTGAGCATAATGGCTTGGATTTAACTCTGGATTCTCTGTTCTTTTCCATTGGTCTCTATGTCTGTTCATTTGCCAGTACCAGGCAGTTTTGAGACCAGTGGCTCTGTAGTATAGTTTGATATCTGGTATTGTGATCCCTAAAATTTTTTTCTTCTCTTTCAAGATTGTTCCAGCTATTCTGGGTCATTTTTTATTCCAGATGAATTTTTGGATAGTTTTTTCTAAGTCTTTGAGATATGCCTTTGGTATTTTAATGGCGATTGCATTGAATCTATACATTGCTTTGGGTAGTGTGGACATTTTAATGATGTTGATTCTACCAATCCATGAACATGGTATAGTCTTCCATTTGTTTATGTCTTCTTCTATCTTTTTTGCAGCATCCAGTAATTTTCTGAATACAGGTCCTTTACCTCCTTGGTTATGTTTATTCCTATACATCTTAATTTTTTTGTTGTAAATGTGTGTGTGTTTTTTTTAGTTTCTCTTTTTGTGAGTTCATTCTCTCTCTCTCTCTTTCTCTCTCTCTCACTATACACACACACACACACACACACATATATTATGCATTATACAAATGAGTTCTAGACTCCCTCATGGTCACAACCAGCTCAGGAGGAGGGGCCGGGCTCCACCTGAGCCTGAGAGATCAACTCAGAGGGGTGCCTGCTCTGAGCCTCTGTGGTGCAGCTGGGGACAGCCCCCCCCCCCCGCCAGCACACACACACACACACACACACACACACAGGGTGCCTGCTCAGAGCCTCTGAGGTGCAAGGCGCAAGGCGCTGCTGGGGGCAGGCCCCCAGTGGACACACATGCACACATTATGTGAGGAAATTTTGAAAATCATCTCTCTGATAAGGGACTTTTGTCCAGAATATATAAGTACTTTTACTACTCATTAATAAACACAAATAATCCAATTATAAGATGAGCAACATAATTGAATAGACATATTTACAATGAAGATAAGAAACAAACTGAGCTTTCATGGAAAAATGCCAGAATAACAGACAATCTCTTGGACCCTTTTTTAGCTAAAGTATTTGAGAACAGCAGATCAGTGAACATTTATATTTTTTCCTATTTACACTTTCTGATTATGATATTTTTCTTCTTTGTGCTGAGATTGAGCTTTGCATTTGCAGCATTTGCAAAGGTGACTCCCCTGGATATGTGCAGTACCTTAATCCTCAGAAGAGAAGAGGGCCATTTTTTTTTGGTGTTCTGTATTGACTCTGAACTTTGTTTCATTTGTACTTGGAATGCTGGATTAGTTGTGCAGTTCTTTTAGGAAGGGAAGTTTATTTTTTATCTAAAAATATTAACATGGATTCATTTGTTTCTCTGTACTCCTAATGTTTGTTGTAATTCAAATACCATTTAAGAATTTACTTCCTGTTTCCGGTGAGAAGTTGGGAACTTTAAAATAGAAGTTATTAGGATTGAAAGGGATGGTAAAGACTATTTAGCTTAATTTGGCTTTTATTTATTAGTTTATTTATTTAGTATATTAGGAAAATGAAGTCCAGGAAGAAGTGACTTGCCCAGTCACCTAACCTGTAAGTGATAGAACTGGCACTAGGAGAGTAGAACATTGGGATGGGGCAAAGGTAATGTTTATTACTGACTATGAGTTGGCATTCTACATTTACCTTCTAATTTAGTCCTTAAAACAACACTCTCAAGTATTTCATCATGCCTATTTGACAAGGTAGACAACTGAATCTCAAAAGGTTCAAGTCACTTAATTAAAAATTGAACATCAAGAAGATGGTAGACTGAGACTGTAAATCCAAGTTTATTTCAAGTTCTTGCTCCTTCTATTTCTTTCTTAAACTAGAATCTTCATCATTTATTACCCCATCTAATGTTATTTCTTACATACCACATGCCTTTTCACCTACAATCCCACAAAAGCTTTTCAGAAATCTGAGAAATAAAGCTATAATTCAGGGATGGATTTAGGTTTAATAGTAGACACAGAGAGTAATGGAACAGAATTGAGAGCTCAGAAATGTATAACCAACTAATATTTGACAAGGGAGCCAAGAATACTAAATGGAGAAATGATAATCTTTTCAATAAATGGTGCTGGGAAAATTGGATATTCTCATGTAAAAGAATGAAACTATTCCCTAGTCACAGACCACACACAAAAATGAACTGTTAATGGATTAAAGAGTTGAATGTAAGACCGGAAACCACAAAACTCTGAGAAGAAAATAGGGCAAAAGCTTTTTGGGATGAGTCTTATCAATCATGTTTTTGCTATGACACCTTAAACACAAGCAATCAAATAAAATAAAAACTACACAAGTTGGATTACATCAAATAAATAATCAATAGAATGAAATGCCAACCTATGGAATAAGAAAATATTTGCAAATCATCTATCTGATAAGGGGCTAATATAAAAAAATATAAAGCACTCATACAACTCAGCAAAAAAACCCACAACAAACAAAAAAACAACCCCAAATAATCTAATTTAAAAATGTGCAAAGGTCCTGAATAGATATTTTCTTAAGAGATATTGAAGTAGTTAACAGGTATATGTAAAGGTGCTCAGCATCACTAGTCATCAGGGAAATGCAAGTAAAAACCGTGATGGGATAGGACCTCTTGCCTGTTAGAATTGCTATTGTATAAAAAGACAAGATGCAATTGCTGGTAAGGATGTGGAGGAAAGGGAACACTTGTGCATTGTTGGTGGGAATGTAAATTAATGTAGCCACTATAAAAAACAGTATGGAAGTTCCTCAAAAAATTAAAAGATAGAATTACCTTATTATCCAGCAATTCCATTTTTGGGTTTATATCTAGGGAAAATGAAATTACAATGCTGAAGAGATATCTGCACCCCTATACTTATGGTAGTACTACATGTAATATTCAAGACATAGAAACAATCTAAGTGTCTATTGATGAATGAATGAATAAGGAAAATATGATATACAGTATATTTAAAATGTGACACACACACACACACACACATACACACAATAGAATACTGTTCAGTCACAGAAATGAAGGAAATCCTGCTATTTGCAACAGCATAGATGGACCCTGTGGGGGTTATACTAAGTGAAATAAATCAGAGAAATACAAACACTGTATGATATTTATATATGGAATCTAAGCAAACCAAATTCATGGAAAAAAAAGTCAAATTCGTGATTGACAAAGGTGGGAGTGGGCTGGGGAAATTGGGTGAAAGTGGTTCAAAGTTATAAACATTCAGTTATACCTAAGTGTTGTTGATGTTATGTGCAACATGGTAAATGTAGTTAAGAATGCCGAATAGTATTGAAATGGGAAATTTGGACTAGAAACACGAGGTGTTCCCTTGAGCAGGATGGTTTCCAGGCTCTTGTCTGGTGGAGTTGAAAAATGAAACCATAGACAGAAGGTGGTATAGCAAAGGTGGAAACTTATTGAGAAACAAGCACAGACTTCCAGGTGGGGAGAAGAAAGAGTTCCACTGAGTCCATTTTTCCTACGGTTTATAAAAGCCGCAGTTCTTTGTGCCTTGATATCCCCTCTGATTGGTCATTATCTCCTTCAGATTTGATCACTATAGCAACTCCAGAGCTCAAAGGTTGAACCTAACATGGGAAAAGTGAGGCTCTCCTCCTTCTCCCTTATTGTTTCCCTATTCCCTGTGGGCTTTCTTCTTCTCTTTTTGAATGAGTGGCTTCCTTCCCTTTATTCTGTATATGTAGCTCCCAGTCCCCTTATTCTATGGGAATGTGCCTTCTGCTGTTTCCAGCTCCCTTATTCTATGGAAATGTATCATTTGCACCTCTGTAGCCCTGTGCTTTTTCCATGGACCCCTTAATTCCTCAAATTTCCTAAACCTGCCTATTTCACCCATTAAAACTCCTATTTTACCCCTAAAAACTCCTTTCAGTATAGTTTAAAGTTATAAAGAGAGTAGTTCCTAAAAGTTCTCATAACACAGAAAAACAAAGTTTTTTTTAAGTATATGAGGTGATGAATGCTAACAACTTATGATAATCATTTCACAATATATGTATATCAAATCATTATGCCATACACCCTAAACTTGTATAGTGTTATATGTCAATTATATCAATAAAACTGGAGAAAAAAAATCTTTTGGTTAGGGGGATTGGCAAAATAAGAAAAGGAAAAGATAAAAAAAACAAACACTGGACAGCACTGAACACATTTTGCTATTGACCTTATGTTTAATACATTCTTTTAGTGACTATGTGGGTGTGGGACACAGGTTCCTACCTCCTGTTGAACAGATCTCTATCTACTTTCCCATCAAGTACCATGATTAATTTTATTTATTTTTTATCCCTTTAGCTGAATCTTTCAAGGAATTTGCTGAATTACTCAATGAAGTTGAAAATGAAAGGATGATGATGGTAGGTCACTGCCACTGGACCTGGAGCCTAGATCATTGCTTATATTGGGGATTTTTCCTGTCACCTTTGGTTAGATGAATGCTTTGTTGTTTAGGTTTTTGTCTCATGGCTTCCTGGTACTGTAAAGACAATTAAAAAATAGATCTGGTTATTGTAGCTCAAGCTCCCACCCTGAGCGTTTAGCATCTCAGGTAAAGAGAAATTAGTGTGGAAATCCTATTCTTATTCATTTCAGTCAGAAAGGATATCAGAGGATACTAAACTGGACTATTGAATGTGTTCACCAAAATTGTGATCTTTTTGTTCTTAAGCAAATTATCCATTTATTTCCGTCTCCGCTTCCAGAAATAATATGAGCTTTATTTACACACTAAAGGCCTGATACATGAAATTCGTACAAGGGGCTCAGACCTTGCAGCCATGGCGGCTTGCCTCAGTGCTCACAGCCCAACTTCATCCTGAAGGTTGTCCAGCTGTCCAGTCTAATTAGCATATTACACTTTTATTATTATAGATGGTTGCTTAATTCAAATCTATTATGAAAATTTATTTCTTACATTTAAAGTTTAATTAAAAATGATTTTAATAGTTACAACAATTTTAGTTTTACTGGAAAATTGAGTGGAAAGTACAGAGAGATTTCATATGCTTCCTTTCTTCCCCCATCCCTTCCCACACACAGTTTCCCCTATTTTTAGCATCTTGTGTTATACAGTTGTTTCAATTCATGAGCCAATATTGACACAATATTACTAACTAAAGTCTATAGTTTATATTATATTTACTCTTTGTGTTGAACATTCTATGGGTTTTGAAAAGTGCATAATGACATGAATTCACCAATAAAATATCATCATACAGAATGTTTTACAGACCTAAAATGCCCATGTTCTTAACTTAGTCATCTCTTCCTCCTTCCCTTATATAAAAACCCGTTGCAAACACTGATCTTTCCTTTTACTATGTTTTATCTTTTCGAGAATGTCATATCTTTGGAGTCACACAGTATGTAGCCTTTTCAAATTTGCTTCTTTCACTTAGCAATATGCATTTAAAGACTGTTCATGTCTTTTTTTATTTTCACTAGGGGCCCAGTGCACAAAAATTTGTGCACTCCGGTGGGGGGGGGTGGTCCCTCAGCCCAGCCTGTGCCCTTTCACAGTCTGGGAACCCTCGGGGATGTCCACCTGCTCGCGTGCTTAGCCAGCCTAGGTGAGGGGCTAATGGCTGTTTGCAGGCTGGCCAAGCCCCCCAATGGGACCCTAACCTCATGGGGGTGTGGCTAGCCTGGGTGAAGGGCTGAGGGCTGTTTCCATGTTGCCCACAACCCCTTCAGAGTTCGGGTTCCCACTGGGGTGCCTGGCCAGCCTGGGTGAGGGGCTGAGGGCCATTTTCAGGCTGGCCACATCCCCTTCAGGGTTTGGATCTCTACTGCAGTGCCTGGCCAGCCTGGGTGAGGGGCTGAGGGCCATTTACAGGCTGGCCACAGCTCCCATTGACCCAAGGTCCCAGCGAGGCTGGCTGGAAGCAGGTTTCTGGGGTTTATTTATCTTCTATAATTGAAACTTTGTTGCCTTGAGCAGAGGCCATAGCTGGCCTAGGCAGGCAGATTCCTCCATCGCTGGCCTCCTGTTTGCTCTAGCTCTGTGGCTGCTGGCTGCCATCTTGGCTGGGTTAATTTGCATACCGTTGTTTTGATTGGCTGGTGGGCATGGCTTCGCTGGTGGGCATGGCTTAGGTGTAACAGAATGAGGGTTAATTTGCATATTACTCTTTTATTAGATTAGATGTCTTGATAGCTCATTTCCTTTTATCACATATATATATTCCATTATATGGAAGTACTACATTTTGTTTATATTTTCACCCATTGAAGGGCATCTTGGTTGCTTTGAATTTTGTCATTTACAAATAAAGGTGCTATAAATGTTGCATTGCAAATCAGCGAGCTAGACAAGATGCCTTAATGAGCTAATTAGTTAGGAGTCATCTGTATTGTGTGCTAGTTTAGATCAGATTACCTCTGTCAAATTCTGAACAAATACAGGAAGGAGTATTTCCTTTTGATATCCTTTTAGTTCTTTGTGTAAGTTATATTTTTGTAGACAGCTTGTAACCATGAGTACATATCATTTCTAGCAAACATCTGTCATATCTATACAGACAACTTGTAACCTTGACTACATATCATATCTATTCAGACACCTGTAACTTTGGGTACATAGCTATACAAACACCTGGCATCAGTTTCAGCATATCAGTCCCTTATATTAGATGGCTAGCTTGCAAGGTCAGACAATTAAGTTTTTCTTTTCTATTATTCAAGCTAAAAAACAAAGTTATTTTACAGAATAAGAGACTACTTAACAATAACAGAGTTGACCTACAGAATAAGAGACTGTCTAAGTATAACAGAGTAGTTTGAATAGCAGTTTTAAACAGCAGTTTTCCAAAGGAGGGATTACTGTGCTTCATAAACTTATGTGTGCAGATTTTTGTGATATAAATTTTCAACTCTTGGATAAATTTCAAAGAGTGAATTTGCTGGATTGTATGGCAATAGCAAGGCTAGTTTTGTAAGAAACTGCCTATCTTTCTTTTATCTTTTATATATTTTTTTCTTTATTTATTAAGGTATTACATATGTGTCCTTATCTCCCATTGTTCCCCCACCACCCCCACTCATGCTCGCAAAGTGACTGTAGCATTTGCATTTCCACCAGCAATGAATGAGGGTTCTCGTTGCTCTACATCCTTGCCAGATTTGATTCTATCAGGTATTTTGAATTTTACCCATTTTAACACATTGTGGATGGATCACGATAATTCTCATATTTTCTATTCTAAGGCTTGTGGCAAAACATGAGATTTCTTTAAAGAGATATAAACTTGTAAGAACATATAATAAATAACTTCAAAATGCAATGATATTTAATTTTAAAGTGTGCCTTTAACATTTATGTAAAACGCCCCCTTATACTTGTTCAGTAGAAACTTATCTGGCCATTGAGTAAAGCTAGCAATAAAAATATTGATCGCAATGTGTTTAATAGGTGAATAGTGAGATATCATTGCTAGTGTAGTTTGCATTTTCCTGATGATGTATGATGTAGAGCATCTTTTCATATATTTATTTGCTATATGTAGATCATTTTTGGTGAGGTGTGTTTGTTCAGGTCTTTTGCTCATTTCTTCTCTTGGTTGTTGGAACTTTGTGGAGGACAACAAAGAATTCTACTTTTCATTCCCTCATATTCCTATTGGCAGACCATTTCTATTAAGCCCATTTATTCAGATATCAGGAATTCTTTCATCTGTAATCACTCTTCCTTTTCAACATTGTGGTACTGGCTTTTCAGAATACTGCTCTCATTTCATCTAGGCTTCTAGAGAAGTAGCATTGAAGGCAGGGCTTGGAGCTAAGAGAATTAGAGACTATTAGGTTCTAATAATGGCTGTTCCACTAATTTACTTGCTAACTTTAGATTTATTACATATTTCTCTGAGTCTCTTCTTCTCCATATGTAAAATGGTGAAAATAATCTTCAACTCCCAAAATTGTTTTAAATACTCCAAATCTAATGTATATGAAAGTGTTTTATTACTAGTAATAGCAAAAACCACTGATTATGTGTGTTGTGTTTAGTTACCTTTTGTTGCTTTCATGATTTTGCTTGTGGAAATTTCACTTGGGAAATTTCTTAGTTCAAGCGATTTGATTCTAAGGGTACTGAAAGGCCAATACGGGTGGTTTCCTTGGAGTCTGGTATCTGACTTACTAACTAATCCACACTCTACTAAATGTTTTCTTTCCTGCCTGAAGAGTTTCTGGACTGCTGCCAATGTTGATCTCAAAGCCATTCCCCCCCATTTTATTCAGATACCATTAGAAAGCTCAGCTGTACTCTCTTCGGCCCTATTTGTTTCTTGATCTCTTTTATTTACTCAATTGCAAAGCTCTCAAATATTGAAGTAGGATTCATCTTTTGAGATGTTGTTTTTCTCACCCTTCTTGCTGGCTGTTTGCCAAAAGAGTGACTCATTTTCTTCTGTCTTTAATTATGTTGGGCCCTTTTGTCTCCACAACTCTTCAGTTATGGATTGAGTGTTGGCTCCCCATTTCCCATTTGATTTCATGAATGCTGTGAAAGTTTAGGCTCAATGAGGGCCTTTCACAATATGCCAGAAATTCATTTCTTGACTGTACCTCTTCCATTTCTTGGACTCCAACACCCTATTATGGATAATGTGGGAGATGTTAATCAACTTTTTAAAATCAGCTTTGTATCCTTTCTATAAGAAGAGACCAAAAGAAGCTTTAGAAGAACAAATAGGAAGTTCAAAGTCCTAGCATGTGACAATTGCAAATGTTCTAGTCACCCTCAGAAATGAATTCAAATTTTTGGAAAGAACTATGGAGGGGAAGAAATGAAAAGGAGCATCCCAGCTGTGATTTCTTAAACAATATCCTAGGGGAGGTTGTAGTAACTTAGAAGGTGACAAACTTCCTGTATGGTTAAAGATAGGAGGTTTGTCTAAGTGCATTTATGACTCTGAAGGGGACTTTATAGGCAATGTGCAAGGTCTGTCTTTGAAGACTGCCAAGAATAACCTAAAGTGGCCCATTATATTTAAAACAGTCTGTCCTTCATGCCTTCTTTTGGTAATTAGTTAACCATTAAAGATTCCTAAGCAGTTTTGCACTACTGGATTGAATACCATCTCTACCTTGCTAGATGCCCTATCTAGTGTTAATATGTGCTTCATTCAATAGAAGGCTGATTAGATATACTCACTAATATGTTTAGCATGTTACTTATTATTCGGTGATTCTACCCTGACATAACAGGTAGGAACTTTTCTCCTAGAGAGCTCACAAAGTGGATGATGCAGTAATCAGAAAGGAGGATAAGAGCCAGCATTTATGAGTTGTTGCTAGATTTCTTCTTTTTAAAATTAATTTCTAATTACAGTTGACATAGAATAAATAGTTGCTAGAATTTTAAGTTAAGGATAAAACAGAATGAAAAAGAAAACAGAACCAAGCTTCAACGTAACCTTTTCATACATCTCTAGTTCTGTGTTTTGGCAGAAAGTAGTATAAGAACCAATTAGTGTCAAAGAGATGAAGAGGTTCAGAGTATCTATTTATTTTGTAGGAGACTGGGAGCAATATTGCCAATGTGATTAAGGGAAAACTATAGACTCCAATTTTGGTGAATCATGCACTACTTTCTAGACTGAGACAGGCCAAACATATAAAAAGCAGTAACTTTATGGGTCGGTATGACAACTGCTTATGCAACAAAATGCCCCTTGGAGTATAAAAAAACAAAACTGCATGCCTACTTATGCAAGGGCTCACCTGAATGAATACTCATATAGCAACTTGACACATGCTACTCTCTTTAGAAGTGGGAAGTCTCAAAGTATCACTTCTTCTGTACTCTGTTGTTTCAATGCAGTAACAAATACATCATATTCAAGGTAGGGGACAGAGATCTAACCTCACAATGAGAGGAGTGTCACAGAATTTTTGGCCATGTTTTAAACCTCTACAAAGTTCAAAAAATGACTCCCTGCACTGAATCTGACAGCAAGACTTAATTTGTTTCCATGTGGGCATACAAAGTTAATAATAGCACATAATCCATAATCCACAGAAGTGTAGAGCATGTGGATCAAGAGCGATTGCCTGATACTTTTAGTAGACGGATTCTTGTTTTTAATCGACAGTCACTGATGTCTTTATTTTTCATATCAGGGCAGCTAGTGGAGCTCTTTGATTGTATAAAAGTTTGCCCATTTAATTGAATCTTGACTCATACCTGGATACAATACAGGAGATCCAAAGTGCCTGTAGGATATATATATATCTCCAATTTGTCCAATGCTTTTTGATGGTAGTTTAAAAATTGCTTCTTAGTTTGGAGAACACAGGACTGGTCAAAATTGTCTTTTGACTTTGTCTTCTATTGTTGTTATCTTGTCTTATTGATACTTTATGTCTCATCTGACAAGAAAGCCAGTCCCTCATTTCCACATCTTTTAGTAGATCAAAATGAATGCAACATGTCCTAAAACCCAACCCTTCAGATGTGTTTCCTGAAATCCTTCAATAAGTGCAAATAATTCACACAACTGAAGAAACAAACCCACTTGCTGCCTTGGACAGATGCCAAGAGGTTTACGTGAAGACAAAGTTTTATGTATCTCTTTCTGCCCATTGAGTAAGGGATTTGATTTGAGATGATGTTTTTTTATGTCCAGAACATATCAATGCCAATATTTTAGTACCTGGACAGGCTCAGGCTGTTCCTATCAGCTTTTGAGCATCTATAATTAGGTAATTGGAAGGCTTGGTCTAGTATTCTGTCTGTTGCTTTTATAATATTCAAAATTCTGAAGGAAATGTTCTGGTTTTATGACATTCTAGAAGAAGACCAGAAACAATTTATTCTAATGCTATTATTGCTAACTCATTTGCCTCCCATGAAACAGTTTGTGTTTGGCGCAATTGGCCTTTTCATGTAATTTTCACTCTCTTTCTTTTCTACTTACCGCACATACTTCAGGCTTCCTGTGTGTATTTCTGGACATGACTCTGGATATTTGTTTGTTTAAAAAAATTCTTTATTGTTTAAAATATTATATGTGTCTCCTTTTTTCCTCATCAACCTCTTCCCAGCCATTCCCACCTCTCAGCACATGCCCTCACCCATCACTGTCTGTGTTCATATGTTATGCTTATATGCATACATACAAGACCTTTGGTTGCTCTCTTAACCGCCCCCCACCTTCCCTCTGAGGTTGGATGGTCTGTTCAATGCTTCTATGTCTCTGGATCTATTTTTGTTCATCAGTTTATGTTGTTCATTATATTCCACAAATGAGTGAGATCATGATATATATCTTTCTCTGACTGGCTTATTTTAGCTATCACTTGATTAGCAGAACTCTCTCCAGGTCCATCCATGCTGTTGCAAATGGTATGAGTTCCTTCTTTTTTAGAGCATTGTTCTATTCCATTGCGTAGAAGTACCACCATTTTTAAATCTACTCATCTGCTGATGGGCACTTAGGCTGTTTCCAAATTTTAGCTATTGAAAATTATGCTGCTATGAATACAGGGGTGCATATATTCTTTCTGATTGGTGTTTCTGGTTCCTAGAAGTGGGATTACTGGGTCAAATGGGTGTTCCATTTTTTATTTTTTGAGAAACTCCATAGTGTTTTCCATAGTAGTTGCACCAGTCTGCATTCCCACCAGCAGTGCATGAGGGTTCCTTGTTGATTTATTTGGATATTTTTCAATTAAAATATCTGATCAGAATACCGGTAAAATTACAGAGAAATGCCTCTAATGTTCCTTCTCGCATTTTCTCTCTAAGTATTTGATTTTAAGAGACCAATATAAGAAAATGACAGCAACAAAAACCTTAAGAGTCAGCACACTATTTAACATTTTACAGGATGGTATACTACAAGGAAATGCCCTAGTAACAAGGAATCTTGAACCTGATTTTGCTAAACTAAAAATTGTTTTGTGTGTTCTTTCTTTTCTCTAGGTACACAATGCTAGTGACTTGTTGATCAAACCCCTGGAAAGTTTTCGGAAGGAGCAAATTGGCTTCACCAAGGTACATTTCTTTTATATGCATAACATGTATATTTTTACGGCATTTGAATAGTTGTTTGGCAACCACTTTTCAGTTTTCTGGGGTGAGAAGGGTTTATCTATATAAGAAAACACATCATAAAAAATATGAGAAAATTACTTGGCTTCTGGCTATGCCTTCAACTAGTTATATATCCCTGGACAAGACACTTCTCCTTTGGGAGTTTCAGGTTGTCCATCTCGCAAATGACGAGTGTGATAATAATAGCTACTATTTAAAGACTAGGGGCCTGGTGCACAAAAATTTGTGCACTCGGGGTGGAGGGAGTCCCTCAGCCCGGCCTGTGCCCTCTCACAGTCTGGGACCCCTCAGTGGATGTCCTATGATGGCCCCAGTCTGCCAGGCGCCTTTTGTGTGTGTGTGTGTGTATGTGTGTGTGTCACCACTGGGGACCTGCCCCCAGCCGCATCAGAGGCTTGGAGCAGTCCTCCTGTGTGTGTCTACCTGCTGGGGGCCTGCCCCCAGGCACACTGTGGAGACTTGGAGCAGGCAGCCCCTCTATGTTGATCTCTCAGACTCTTGCCCTCCCCAGCATGTTGTTTTCTTTCTTGAGCGTGGCCAGGGCTGGGTGCAGCCTGCCTCCCAAGCTTGCCTACTGCTCATCTTCCTCCAGCCACCAGAAAGCAGGGAAAATCCTGCCTTGTGGTCAGGCCAGCCTTTTCCTGCTCCCTGATCCTCGGAAGGGACCTGGGAAGCCACCAAGCAGGCCGCCAACTCTTTCCCACTCACCCGTCCCCTGCTGCCTTCCTTTCCCACTTCCCGGTGACGCCAAGGGGTCTGGGGAGCTGCCAAGCAGGACCCCGGCCCCTGCAGCCTTGCTTTCCCGCTCCCCAGTGCCCCGCAAAGGGCCTGGGAAGCCCACCAAGCAGGCCGAGACCCCCCCCTGCTGCCTCTTACCCGCTTCCCGGTGCCCTCCAACCCTGCCGCCTCTTTCCCATCACAGGTCCTGGGTCCTGCACTGTCCCGCCCTGCAACCGCTCTGTGCACTCGGGGGGTCCCTCAGGCCGGCCTGTGCCCTCTCACAGTCCGGGACCCCTCGGGGGATGTCCACCTGCTGGCATGCCTGACCAGCCTGGGTGAGGGGCTTTAAGGCTGCCCACAGCTCCCATTGACCCAACGTCCCAGCAAGGCTGGCTGGACGCAGGTTCCTGGAGTTTTTTCTCCTATAATTGATACTGTTCCTTGAAGGCCTGGGGTTATCTTCTATAATTGATACACTGTTCCTTTAAGGCGGCCTTCTAACTGAAGCCTCCTCTTTGCTTCACCTCGCAGCGTCTATAATGAAACAATTGTTACTTTTACTGGTTAGGCCGGAGCTGCTCTTTCCTTCAGCTCCGGAAGATTCTA